>CAUYSK010053349.1:0-30803 GCA_963575035.1 Avahi laniger
TAAAATTAGACCAATCAACACTCATGTGCAATATGGCAGTAGAATTCAGTGGAATTCAAGCAGGTTGCAGGGGAGGAGGGGATGGGTAAATTTACTCCTAACGGGTACGATGTGCACTATCTGGGTGATGGACACATGGACACAAGTATAACTTTGACTCAAACTGCACAAAAGCAATTCATGAAACCAAAATATTTGTACCCCCATAATATTCTTCAATTTAAAAAATAAAATAAAATTAGACCATACATTTCTATTATTTGATAGAATTGAAAGATATTTTTAAAGAGCCTCACAAGTACTTTTCTACCAGAGTACTGTTTCCATTTGTCCATTGTCTTTTTTTCTTTTATTGTAAATTGACAATTTAAAATTGTATATATTTATGTGGTACAATGCAATGTTATGATTTATGAATACAATGTAGAATCATTAAATCAAGCTAATTAACATATCTATCACGTCAAATACTTTTTTGTAGTGAGAACATTTGAAATTTATTCTCTTAACAATTTTGAAACGTGCAACACACCAGTATCAACTATATTAACCATGCTGTGCAATAGATCTAAAAAAGAAACCCCTTATTCCTTTCTATCTAACTGAGATTTTGTACTGTTTGTCCAACATCTCCTTATTTCTTCCACCACCCCACTTCCACCCCAGGCTCTGTAACCACCATTCTAGTCTATGCTTCTATGAGTCTGATTGATTTAGAGTCCACATATAAGTGAGAACATGTAGCATTTATTTTTCTGTCCCTGGCTTATTTCTCTTAGCATAATGTTCTCCAGTTCCAACTATGTTGTCACAAATGATAGAATTTTCTTCTTTTATAAGGCTGAATAGCATTCCTTTGTGTATGTACTACATTTGCTTTATCCATTCATCTGTTGATGGACACAGGTTGATTCCAAAACTTGTGTTAGTGAATAGTGCTACAATAAACAAGGGAGTGCATTTATCTCTTTGACATACTGATTTCAAATCTTTTGGGCAAATACCCAGAAAGAAGTGGGATTGCTGGATCATAAGGAAATTCTAATTTTAGTTTTTTGAGGAGCCTCCATACATTTTTCAATAGTGGCCCTACTAATTTACATTTCCACCAACAATGTAAAAGGGTTCCCTTTTCTCCACATTGTCATTAGTCTTAAACTCAGAGATGGAATGCACTTTAGTTCATAGGGAATTATCTTCCCATATACTGTCTCTTGCAGACATTAATCTGTTTTTATATTTAGATATTTTGGCTGTGTGCGGTAGATCATGTCTCTGTAATCCCAGCACTTTGGGAGGCCCAGATGGGAAGATAGCTTGAGACCAGCAATTTGAGGTGAGCCTGGGCAATGCAGTGAGATCCCAAAATTTAAAAAAAAATTAGCCAGGCTTGGTGGCATGCACCTGTGGTCCCAGCTATTCAGAGGCTGAAAGGCTGAAGCAGGATGATCACTTGAGCTCACAAGTTCAAGGCTGCAGTGTGTTATGATCATGTCACTGTACTCCACCCTGGGTGACAGAGTGAGACCCTGTCTCTAAAAAAATAAAAAGATACTTTTACATTAGGTTTTATCTGTTGCAGAATGTGTGTGTGTGCACATACTATCACAAAGTGTGAGCCACACCTTTTTTCTGATACCTGAAATTTACATGGAAACACAGATATCAGTCAAAATTGCTTTCTTCCAAACACAGATAATGCAATCTTTATTAATGGAAAGTGTATTCTCTTTATACCATAACAAAGCAGAGCATGGAAATCAAACAATTTAGTTCAAGGTACTATAAAAGTATGTTAAACAATGAAAGGAACATCATATTTTAAAGCAAGAGCCCTGGACTCTGTATTGTTTGATGTTGGACAAGTAGTTACATCTCTTTAAGCCTTAGCTTCCATTCTAGATCATCTTTATGATCCTTTTCAACTCTAAAATAACATCATTCTAGTTACAGTAATTTCCACATTTTTTCCTTGGGGAAGAATAAAGGTTCATATTCAATCACATCAAAGTAATTATCTACTATTCATAAACAAAGTAAAATCGAACAGGTCATGTGCAACTTGATGGTCTTTTATGTAAACCCCTTATTCTCTATAAAAATTCTGTAAGGAGAATAGTCTAATCCTATTTTGCATTTGATGTAAAAAAGACCTGTTTTCCAAAATTACTTGTTTAAAACTCAAACCTACTAAATAATGTAAAATGCTCAGTGTATTTAACTTTTGTTATAAGGTTAACCTTTACTGTGTTTATGAATGCAAGCTTATGGATTCATAACTCTCACAGAGGATCTTCATAAGTAAAACAATCCACTTAGCTGTGCATGTTTCAAATAGCAAGGCAATAGACAAACTAACAGACGGATGCATTTTTAATTAGTCAATCCATTGCTATCTTTTGGTTAGAAAATTCTCTTGCAGGTTGTAACAAAATCTTTCATTGGGTAGAAATATAAGTACAGTCTCAGAATTACAGGTTTCCTAAAAGAATTATATATTTCAATATCTTAATAACCTATTCAGATTTTGTATAGTGATAAATTAAACTAAATTATTGGTGGAAAAACAAATCAAGCAAAATAACTTGAGATTATTATAAACCTTAGAGATGAATAATATTGCCATCAGTATCTAGTTTCTTTTACATGTACCAATTTTAACTGAGTTAAGTAAATCAGTATGATCCAATTCAAGTCTGTTTTTGCAATATTGTAAGGAAAGAATCTATAATATTGTGCTTCAATTTCTAATTTGCATTATACTGATGAATAACTTTGGGAAAAGATGCTCTTTGTTTTGGAAAAATTGCTATAAAAATGAGAAGATAATAATTATCAAAAGAAGCCAGATGCGAAACTGTGAAAGGTTTTCAGAGATTATATTGGGTGGTTCCCAATTTGAAATGACTATCTTTTTCTAAAAAGAAAAAAATAGTCTATCAGATTATTTCTTCATATGCATAGTGTAAAGGCAATGGAAAAATGAAGTAATTATTTCAATAATCCAAGCACTTAAAATTTTCCTCCGAAATATTCAAATGATTGATATGATAATTTTGACTGAATTAGTCAAATTATTCTTTCACAGTTTGCCTTCTCATTATGTGAGTAGATACAATCTAAGTGTGGATGTAACATTTATAAATGCAGAACACTGAACTCGTAGCTTACGGTACCTTTCAAGATTCATCCAATTATATATAATCACTTACCTTTTGGCAACACAGGTAGTAACAATTTATCATCCTCTTCTTCAAAAGCAGCTATTTAGAACTTTTCCTCTGAGACTCCGTAGCATTGCTGTACAAAAGATTTTAATGTATGACCCTCGATCATTGTAACCACGCAACTACTGCCAACTACTGTGGCATATGCATATATGAAATATAGGTAACAAAACAAACATTGAGCAGATAATTAAATGAATTATGATTTTCATATTTTATCAGTTCATTTAACAAAATGTGTTCATGTCAAAGTATTATATCCCTCTGCAGAAGGAACAACAAAAAAACCATCAGTCCTAAATTGGAAATTCAATGGAATGTTTCTACAGTCAATGTAAATGCAATTTGTTTAAAATTTTCATTTTATATGACTACATTTTTATAAGTTGGAAACACAGAACAGAGGGGAATAAACAGTTATACAAAGCCTCCAAATGGTCTATTAGTGAACCCAGGTGTAGAAACTGAAAGATTCCTTCTGGAATCTAGTTTCATTATCTTGATAAAAATTGTGTATATAAAACTAGGTGTACCTTTTGTCTTCAGAAAATGAACAAGGAATACATTTATTGATCATGGCTGGGAAAAGATGCTTTAATATTAATATCAAAAGAGAGAAGGCAGAAGACCTGTATAGTTTTGTTTTCCTTCTTTTTCACTGAGATGAAGAAAATGACTTTCAAATTGGAAAGGGAAAGAAAGGAAAAAAGATTGAAAATTTAAGCAGTCAAAAATCAGGCCCTGTGTTAGAAGCCAGGCTATGTTGGTGACTAAGACAGAAACAATTTCTCCAGGATGGGAGAAAAGAAAGAAGAAAATAGAGAGAAACTTTAAATAACTGTAAATTTCCAAGTACAGTCTAACTCTCTCCCAAGAAAATAAAATAACTTACAGGTGCGATTGAAGAATCATGGTTGATAGTCTTTGAGACATCCTGAGAATGAAAGAGACAGGAAGAAATTGGGAAATGACAAATGGCATCTTGTTATTAGAAAAGTAAAAAGGCTGGACCACAGAAACTATAAACCAGTAAAATTAATGATCATCTCTGGCAAAAGGTCCTAACAATTGTAACAGATTGTTAAACAGACAGCTTGGGAACATGTAGAAAAGGAAGAGGTGATTATTAAGCATCAAAACTGTTTCACCAAATTCAAATCATACCCTGGTACAAAGACAATTTCTGGCACATAGTAGGCACATTTGTCAACTGATATTGTTTTCTGGTGGAATAATAGATCAGATAAAAGCCATAGTGTATCTTGAGTTTAGAAAGAGAGTTGACATATCTCATTTCTTAATGGACAAGATGGCTCTGTCTAGTTCAACACAGTTATCAGTGATTACAACGACATCAAAAGCAAGTTTATTGTGTCTTTGATGGATACAAAACTGAGAAGAATAGCTAATTCACTGAGTAAGAACTAGACTTTAAATTATCTTAGTACACTAGAACAGTGTAATGTGTCATAAAGCCTAAAAGTGAAATTTTTACTGAGCTAAACATGAAGTCCTGGGTTTAGATTTTTAAAATGTCAATTATATAAGCTCACGATAAAGCAGCTATGATTTTATATCACTATGTAAAAAAAAGATCTGTTAAGTTTAGTGGATGAAAAACTCAACATTTGTCAACAATAGGATAGAGGAGAAGACAAATCAGATGCAGTTTTAGGTTATAACCAATAAACCACTCTTGCGTCCAGACGAAGAGACGGGACAGTCTTACTCTCCTCTGTGCCGTGTGCAGCCCCACATCTGGAGTTGAGTGTCCACTTCTGGAGTCCACATTTTTACATGGACATTGACAAATGACAAAAATCTGAGGGAGGGCAACGGGGATGGTGGAGCCTCGAGGCCATGCCTTATGAGAAACTGCGGAAGGGAGTGAGGAATGTTTAACAAAGAGAAGCTCAGCTTAGCAGACCATGACGGTGGTCCTCGAGTAAAGGGAGAGTTGTCATATGGAAGATGAGCGCCCTCACTCTATTTAGTTCCGAGGGCAGAACTAAGAGCAGCAGATAGCTTTATAAGAAAGCAGATGTCTTGTCAATGTAAGGAAAATCCTTCTTAGTATCTGAGTTTTTTTATATCTGCTGTTCTGTTAAGTAGTGGCCCCCCAAGCAGGACTTGGTTAACAATCTATCAGCACCGTTGTATTCCTGTGTTGATAGGAAAATTGAGTTCCTTAGCCCCTAAGAGTATTTGTAAAATGATGACTAAAATAAGCAAATTGCTAGGCAGTCTGGAAAGAATTAGATGTGGAAGTTCTGTGTAGGATGACAGCTATCAAAAATGTCTGTAAGGATTAAGAAGGCAGTACCGATCGGAGGAGAGATTCAGAAGAGGAATCCATTATCTAGGAGAGTGTTTGTAAAAATACGCTGTGGAACATACATGTAAGCCACATATGTAATTTTAAATGTTCCAGTAGCCATATTTAAAAAGCGAAAAGAGCCAGGTGAAATTAACTTTAATAATATATTTTATTTTACCTCAGATATCTGAAATACAACCCTTTTAATGTAGGCTTAAAATTAATAAAATTATTAATGAGGTATTTTACATTCTTCTTTTCATATTCAGACTTAAAATTAATAAAATTATTAATGAGGTGTTTTACATTCTTTTTTTCATATTCAGTCCTTGAGGGCCTTTGTGTATATTACACTTACAGCACATCTTAGTTCAGACTAATCCCATTTTCAGTGCTCCATAACGACATGTGATTAGTGGCTACCACATTGGACAGCACAGACGAGAAGCTAAAGTCCTCGAGCGTGGCTAGTTAAAATGAAAGGGGTTATTAGCAAAATCAGGCTGAACTGCACAGGTTACCAAAAAATTCCAGAGACACAGCCAAAATAAAGAGGGTATCGCTGTGGAATGTTTTTGTACTGGCAGTCACAAGAGTGAGAGGTGCCAGGAATACAGGTGGAGTTTGACCAAACGGAGCAGAGAATAGAATTGAGGCTGAACTGCACCTGCCCCACTCCTGGTTGCTCTGGCAACCAGACTCCCTCCCCATGCTAATGACATTATAATGAGAACATCCACATGCAAATGAATTAAGCAGTAATTACAGGCAGATCCTCGCTTGTTCTGTTAACTCCACTGAAGAGGGTGGTGGTTTAGAGAGGAGTTGGGGAGAGTTGGATACCGCACAGAGGAGATCATGAAAGGAAAGAATTTGAGTTTCAAATTTGAGTTGCAAAATAAAATGGCTATCTGGAGCCTATATACCAGGCAGTAAAATCACGTAGTAACATATTCACATTGTTACATCTGTTTGGCTTTTCCTGCTATTACCATAACTCAGGGGGAGAGAGACCACCAAAGGGAAAAGGAGAAAAACACAGAGAGACAACAGCAACTCTGTAGGAAAAGTGCAGGTTTGGGGAGAAATGCTGTCCCCCTTCCCTCCTTCTCTCCACCCCCATTTCAAAAAAAAGTTGCTCATGATTTTCTCTACTTCCAACCCATCCATAGGGAGCTGCAGTGAACAACATCAAAACTCTGGGAAAAGACAAAAAGGAGACAGAAAGCTTGTCCTTCATTCTTGGTTCCAGTTTGCTTTCAATTGCTTTCTGTGGTTTTCCCCAAGCTGTTCAGAGCCACATCACAATTAATAGAGAACAAGTTGAGTAGTGAACTTCAGAAACTTGATAATCCTGGCAACATGGACAATGGGAATAGTGAATAGTGTATACACTGAAGTCTTGCATTTTGTAGGAATTTGCATGTGGAAAGTTTTTCATTTTGTAGGAATTTTTAGGTTTCCAGAATCTTGCTGTGTCTCTCAGAAAAATACATATATATTCATATATAGGTAAATAATACATACATGAGAAAAAATATGGTTGATGATATGTTCAGAAAATATTCAGATCAAACAATTAGACATGTGTTGGAAGGCACATCACTTTGGCTACCATACCAATAGACATGATAATATTATTAACACTATATATCAGTATATGGCATTCAAATACAAGTTCATAGAAAATATAACATAGCCCTGTTTTTGTTTTGGAATAACAGCCTAATTACCTAGTGCTTACTATATGCCAGGGACTATTGTAAGTTGCACAGCAGGTCTATGAGGTAAGCATTATGCTTAGCACATTTGACAGATGGAGAAATAAAGTAATGTGCTCAGGTTAGTAAGTGGCAGAGCTAAGAACTGAATTCAGTTAGCTTGGCTCCAGAATCACAAATATGTATTATAAGATATCAAGGATAGAGCCTTCAAAAAGATAAACCAATCTTTATTAATGGTGGACTAATTGACCATTTTCTATCTAGTAGAACTACTAATAAGTATAGTAAAATTATTTAGTGTGACTATGACATTTAGAATAAAAAAAATGGAATAATGAATAGGCTGGTTTGGCTGGAATAGAAGGTTCATGTAGAGCATAAGAGGAAGGTGTTGGTAAGGACCCAACTGCCAAGGAATTCTAAAATAGAAGGATTTCAGAAGAATGCCATGAAAGCTTTTGATGTGAGGAAAACAGTGTTTGAGGAAATTTGATTTAGCAGTAGAGTATAAGTATAGGAGGGAAAAGAGATGAGCTATTGAGATAAATTAAACTATAACTTTTTACCCAAATGCATGCATGTAATAATGGTAGTAGTAGGAATGAAGAATGTAATCAATGAACAGAAACTTTCAAGGCAAAAACCCAAGTGAAATTGGATATTGAATGGAGTGAGAGAAATGAGGAAAACAGAAAAGAACAACAATTTAGGATTAAACCCAGCGTTTTCTATCAAAGTGATGAAATGACAGACAAAGGGAAGTTTCAGTGGCAATTGGATTAGGACAGAATTTCAGCCTGGACATTACTATTATAACATTTTGGGCCAGATAATTCTTTGTGCTTCCCTGTGCATTGCAGGGTGCTTAGCAACACCCTTGGCTTCTACCCATTCGATGCTGGTGGCATCACTTACCAGTGTGACAATGTCTCCAGACAGTGCAAAATGGCCCCAGGTGGAGGTGGGTAGGGGAGGAAAAGCAGCAAAATAGCCCCTTGATTGAGAAACACTGGTTTAGGGAAATGACTATGAGTTTAGTAGACTTTGAGATCGTATTGGGACAAGCACATGAATATATCCAGAAGGACTGGGAAGTGCATGATTGAAATGAGAGAGAGGGAGAGAGAGGTCAGAGCTGAACACGAAGATTTGAAGATTTTGTATTATCTTGTAAAGGAGCAATAGTGGATCAGGCATCTGAAGTCAGGGTTTAGAACAAAAAAAGTGTAGAACCTCTGGAATAAAGGAAACTCGAAAGAAGAAAAACTACCAATGAAGGAGACATAGGCAGTGTCCTGAGGAGAAGAGAAGGAAGCCAGGTTTGACAATGTGATTAGTCCCAGGGAGAGAGCTGTCCGCATGAAATGGAAACCCGCAGTTCCAGGAGTGACTGAGGGGCCAGTTTAATAGAAACTGTTGGTTATGATGAGGAGCAGATCTCAGTGATCCTGGAAAGAGAAATCATATTAAGCTCTCTTGGTGGTGGAGGTGGCAGGGAGGGTGTGATGGTGTTGAAACTAAATTTCCAAAAATTAAAGAATGAGTGGATGGTGATGAAGAGAAGGGTGGCTGGATTACTCTTTGGGGAACTTTGGCACTCTCAGTGAGAAAATGGCTAGGTCAATCACAAAGGACAAATTTGCATTTTTAAGACATAAAAGAGCAAGTTTTAGGAAAGACAGGCAGGAATCATTGGGAGGCAACTGAGAGGGCCAGGGTCTTGGAGAAAGTTGAAGGACCCTGATTTGATCCTTCAAACGAGAGGCAGAGCTTCTGAGATGAGCGTCACTCTGTAAACACCTCCTCCTGTGTCTTAAGAGCAAGACACAGAACAGAAAACAAAGATGCAAATTTACTTCTTGGTGAAATTGGTTCACAATTTTTCAAACACATTATCTGTGAATGTGGAACTGTCTAGCATTGGTCTTTTGCCAATTGCCCGAGTCCGTTGTTTGGATGTTGAAACTGGAGTACAGCTGAAGGGGAATATCTCAGACAATTTATAAGAAAAGAATATTTTAAGTCTATGGAATTATCCATTTTTTTTTAGTTTGTTGGAAATATAATCTCGAGTCCCCCAAAGAAAAGACTTTTCAACAGCTAAAATCTTTCATTATGGAATTTATTTTCCGTTTTATCAACATTTCCATCTGTCTATGTATTTAAAGCTCACTAGAATCAGAGGTGCTTACCAGATACAAAAATTCCAGATTATTGTTAATTTATTATAACTTATTCTAAAATTACACACATTCACTGAAACTTTCAAAACAGCATATATGCTACTCTCGGTGATCAAGAAAACCTCCCCATTCATCACTGTAGTTGCTTACCGTCAGCAAATTTAATGTAGGCATAAATAATACATCCTTTCTGGCAAACAAACTTTATATAAGATTCAGAAAATCTAAATATCTAACATAGCATGTTGAACTTGGTTTTATTTAATTGATTTTATGGTCCTTTATTTTCCGACTCATGGAATAATACCTTGAGAATTTCAGAAATTTTAATTCTAAAGCTTTATTATGTTTTATCTAAACCTTCTTTCATATTCCCTTTTCAATTGCTGTGTGGAAAAATACTTATTGTAAATGATTCACTGAAAAAGATTATTCATGCAATGCATACTATAATAAAATAATTTGTGTAAAGCATTTAATTTGAATGAAATATTTTATATTATTATTGACATTATAAGATCACAATCATAAACATGCAGAGCCTTCTTGGTGTTCTTTTTCTTTTATCTTTTTGCAAAAGAACACATGCATCCCATATATATTCAAACAGTCAGGCATAGTTTTTGAGTGTCAGGCATTGTGTTAAGTGCTAGAGATGCTGTAAGAACCAAAGCAGCAAAATCTCTGTCCTCCTAAAGGCAAGACAGGAACAAAACTTCAAATGATCAAATCACATAATGTAATAAATGAGAAAGGTTACTGCTGCTACAGAAATAAGATGTCAGAGAAGGCCATTTGGATGAGATGGTATTAATATATGCATATATGTTATATGTTCTCTGGTGTGTCCTTTGTGTTTATATATGTAATGTATAAGTTACCTTGCCATGTATCTTTTTATGTTGAATTAAAACAAAACTTTACTCATCTAAGTTAAACTGTTTGTCTCCAATTGCCTAATTAAAAAGGAATAGATATTTAAAATACAATTTATTTTAACATAAGCTCCTGCCTGCATTTTTCTAGCTAGTTTAATTCTAACATGTAAACTTTGATTAGTGGAAACATACATTGAATAAATCCTTACTGTCCTTAGGTTCGCATTTATTGTTTGACTTAGAGTTTAAGAGCCAGGTTGGATACACTATTTTTACTATGTCTTAAATAACATCAAATTTGTTCTAAATAATCACAATCACTAATAACATACAGTTGACTTTGTTTTTGTTATCTTCCACAACCCACATTGGGTCCACAATTTATAATTGGAATTAAATGTAAACTTTCCACCAAACAGAGTAAGAACTTGTTATTTCCATTAGGATATCTCTACCATTTGTATACATGATAAATATGAAATGTTTTTATTGTATCCATGCCCCCAAATAAATGTTGTTTCAGAATGCAGTACAATATTAAAATTGTAGCAATGTATAGAACTCAAACAGGAGAATGTATTTGGGAATGGATACGGTGCGTTTGTTTTAGATTCACAGAATGCTAGAAGAAACAATAGTAGTTAACATCTAAGAATAAGTAATTACTATGGACAGATACAGAGGATATTGGAATAGACAGGAAAACATTACACTATACCTAGATATTAATAATATAGATTTTCTCAGGTAAACTTGAGGTGCCTGCTTCAGGATATGCTTGGTATTTCTGTAGGGTTCTTTCTAACCACTTCAGTTCATTCAGTCAGCAAGAGTTCCAATTATTTTACACTCAATGAAGTTATTGCTTTGGATAAGTGTCATTTTTTTTGTACATTTTATGGATTTCTAGGGATTGGTAACCAATGCACCTAAATATACCTACAAGTGGGCTATTTATTTATATTGTAGTTATAAACAAGTGTAGAACATGAAATGTTGGCACAATTTTTAGGATATTAACCTGGAGAGAAATCATTTGGAACAAGCAAGAGAATTTCAGGCTACTAATATTCTCAATTCAAGTGAAAAAATCTAACTGCTTGGCTTCATATTTTTTAGTATTACCCAAGCCAACAATTTCCAACATTGGTTTTCTCACTCTGTAAGTCATCTTCAGTTTTCTTATATGGCTTTAGGAAATATTTTAAAACACAACAAACAAACAAAACTTGCTAACATAAACCAATCAGTTATGAAGAAACTACTGTGTGTTTAATATTTTATTAAATTGATATCAGGCTCTGTGATGACCAAAGGGAAACTGCTACCCACGATGCCTGCACTTGGAGATTGTAATTTTGTTGGGAAGATAAAATGAAAACAAATAGTATACAGAGATTAAAGAAAGTGAACATAATTCAACTTTCATTATAACTTATTCCAATGTTAAATGCATTTGCATCTGTGCACGTGCATGCGTGCATACATGTCACGTGGTACTTTGAAATCAAACAAACAGCCCTTGGGTATAAGTGGCACATTGATATTGCACCGTGATGTAAAAACTTAGCTTGTATTTTTTCTTGCTCCTCTTAAGCCAATCTGTATTCTACTTTTTGAGATAATTACTTAACAAAAAGGCCTGTTAGGAAAACTGAAAGGAAATGAATGGCAGCCTTGGCCTATTCTCTGTGTCCCCGAGCAGCTGCCCATGAGAGCTTCCCAGCCACCATGGGCCCTTGCCTGGCTTGCATTGTTCCGACCCCCTTAGAACAGAGTGGTTGCGCTAACCCGATTTATGAGATGCAGCAACATCTGGCGGCGTTGGCATCCTGGTTCTACTCTGATTGTCACTTCGTGTCACCGGATGAATGTGTCCTGAGTGCCTGTTGGGGTGTGCGATAATAAAGCCTGCATTAGCACATGTCGGGGGCGGGGGCAGGCGGAGGCATTCTTGGGCCTCCCCATGCCGGGCGGCCGAGAGCCCAACAAAGGGGAGGTGGCGCGATGCACAGAAGTGCTGATGAGGAAGGCCTGACACGCTGCAGGCAGTACGTGACATCTCGTGGCTTCTGGCTGTTGTTGGGTGTGATGAATGTCACCGGCATGATGGATGACTTTCAGATCTCTCCCATTATATCATATCTGCAAGAAATTCCCTCTTCCTCAAACGTCTTTTTGTTCCTCCACCCCTGAGCTGCAGATGGCATCTGCCCACGCATTCCCATTGTGTGAAGCCTGCAGAGAACGTCGCCATTCTTCTGGGATCCTGCTCATGGTTGAATTGCTAGCATTCAATTAAGACTTGAAATTATGGCTTTGGGCAGTTTAACCTCTTCTAACACAGAGTAATGGTGGTTACTCTGGCCATGTAGCAATTTCCTGAGGTGCCACAAATATATTTCATTAAGATCTGAAAGGATAGAATTAGTAGATTAAATAAAGGCAATTGCTATTTTCTTCTACCTGCTTTGGAATTGAATTATTTTTTATACAGAAAAAATACTATTTTTGTGACTAAAGGCATTTGTATTCACACATAAATTCCTAACGAAATGTCAAGTGATCTCTCAATTGCAAAATACAGCCTGCCAATATAATAATTCATATTAGATACAGAGGTTAAACATACATAAATTGGTAGTAGGCCAAAGTTATAGCTTCTCTTTTTTTTCCCCTCTTTAGCTCAATGATATAGATTTTACATGTCTGATTTATGAAGTAAATGTTTTTACTTAGGAAAAGTTACAATGATGACTAATGTGGAAAAGAGCAGATTGGTTATACACAGCCATTCTTCTGCCTTTCTTGAGATTGTCTCAGGCATTATGGTAAAGTGAACATGAGCTGTACTTTTGGGTAAGCCAGTGAATGGGCCCAGGGATTTTCTTCTAAATTACAGAAAAAAGCAATATGCCCTTCAGGTACTACCAGTTCAACATGAGTCCCATGCTATGTGCAGCATGTAGGTGGTTTACACTTCTCAAACGAAACTCTCCAAGGTAATGTTTAAATACTTGTGGGTTGAAGGAACACTAGTTATAGAGGGTAAAAGCCACACAAATCCCTGGAAATCTCAGATTAATTTTAAATAATCAATCTCAGACGCCAGGTTACAGGTAAATTGGGCTTAGAAGGTAGGATCGAGGTACATATCTTGATGGTTATCAGTGGAATGTTAGAATTCCCAGGAAGGATGCCTTGTGAGCACAGATAAAGAATTAAAAGACTCTTGGAAAAGTCTGTATTAGGAGGAACACTCAGTTATCAGGAGAGATAAGAAAGCAATCAAAAAAGGGAGTTAAAAAAAAAAAAAGACAGGAATTTGGACAAGTACCTGAGTCAGGAGACAAAAGGAGTCATGGACCTAATAAACACAGGCCTCTGGGCCACTGTCTGAGAAGGGCTAATGGCTTTTGAAGGTTGACTTAGGAAAGTGACAACCCTTATCTACACTGAGTATGACAAGGGAAAACAATAATATCTAACAGTTATTAAGAGCTTATTACATGCTGGATACTTTTCTAAATTCTTTGGATGTATCAAACAACCTTTTGAAGGATAGATATACCCAATCGATTAATAGTTTAAAATTGTGTCTCTTCCAGTATCCTACATGTATGCATTCTCCCAAGGCATTGTTTCCCAAACTGCCAAAGCATATGAATCCCTGGGTATTCATGCTATTTAAAAATGCACATTCCTAGGACCCTCCCACATAGAGCTTGGGCTACAGAGCCTTTTCTTTTAATGAGCAATTGTGATAATTTTTATTTTAAGAACTTTTAGGAAAATGTTAACTTTAGAGAAAATAACAGGCTTTCCAGATTTGGGGCTTTATAGATCATACTTCCACATTCAGAAGTAAGCAGAGCAAAAGTTTATAGTATATATGTGTGTGTGTGTATATATATATATATATACACATATATATATGTGTATATATATATATATACATATATACACACACACACATATATATATGCACACACACACACATACATATGTTAGGCAGTGTACACTCAATACCTGAATAAGTCATGCATGAATGATTGCATGAAAACCTTGGATTAAAGAAGTGTAGCTTAAACTTACAGGGTAGTTTGACAATAGATAAAAGGAATTTTCAAGTAAAAGTCATGCCTAATCTGTCTTAGTTAGAATTCTCAGAAATAAATAACTTGCAATTAGTACATTGCATGTTACTAGATAATTCATGACTTACTACACAGTGGATTTTGTAGAACTCTGTGGACCAAGGCTGGTCTCTGTGGCCACGATAGTGTCTAGTGTGTTTCCTTCACTGAACAACGAAAGATCTGAAAGAGAATATCGCATTCTAATGTGATGCCACATTAAACCACATAGGCAAACTCAACAGCCTTCTTTCCTAGCAATTCCAAATCATGTTGAAGTCTGACTTGAACTAGTAAAAGTCTATCAGTCAAAATGACTACAAAAAAGGATCTTTTCGACATTCCTACTATGGCAAGTCTCTTATTTAAAAAAGATATTTGCAATTCCTGAGAAAATCATCAGTCCACCTTTGTATTACAGAAAAAAAATATGGTACAAAGGTGGTTGAAATTACTTCTTTTTTGTAAAAGCCATAATTTGTGAAAATCAAATAATTTCCAAAGAAAAAAATGCTATCTGTAGTATGTCTGGCTTCCAAAAAGAAGCCACACAAAGGAAAATGTAGCAGTCTGGGCTACAGGACTGCCAAGCCATTTCTGGGCACCAGACTCCTATTTACAATAGCAATGCAAAAGTGAACCGGTGTAGAGAATTACTTCAGCCCGACAAAAGTTCTGGGCTTACGCCCAGTCATTAAATTATGAGTCCAAAATTCAAGCTGAATATTTATAAAACTTTGCATTTTTCAATTCATGAATTAGAGACACCATAACCATCATTACTGTAAATGAATTATGAATACATTGTTATTACCTAAGCAAAGCTGTGAGTTGATTATTCTTAAAGAGAATCTCAACTTTATCTCCTGGTGAAACTTCTCCCATGAAATTAAAGAATAAGTGGAGAAAAATTGGAAGGGACTCTATTGTAGGCGTTCTCAACTCTGGCACTATTGACATTTTGGGTCGAGTAATCATTTCTTGGGAGTAGGGAGATCTGTCCTGTGCATTGCGGGGTTTTGAGAAGCAGCATCGCTGCTCTCTACCTGCTACGTGACAGTAGCACTTCCTGCCCAGGTGTGACAATCAAAGACATCTCCAGCAGACAGAAAGGGACTGAGGTGAATAAACAATCAGGTGTCTCCAGACATCGTCACATGTCCCCGGTGAGGGCGGGAGCATCACCTCTGGCTGGGAAATACTCTCTTGTGTGAACATCACTCACAGGAATGTGATTCCGTTTTACCAGACCCATTTTACTGACTTGTCAAGAAAGTGGTCCTAAATGTGCTTGTGATATATACATTATTCTTTTTGGCTATGGGACGTGTTCATTTTTTTTTCTTTCTTTCTTATCCTGACATTTCTAAAGCCCTGGAAAATAGAAAGCAGCCTACTTGCAGTAATGTTAACATGAATAGAGGAATGGGGGGAAAGATCACTTCCATTAGAAACTGCAGAAGCTGAAGGAGGTAGGTGGACTCACTTCCTCAATAATCTATGCTTATTCTTGCCACAAACAGTACAAAAATATTGCTACTGGGGAGTGACTTCCCTCCTCCGGACAAATTGGTTTGTCTCACAATAATGAGGCACAAGCCCCTCTGTCTCTCAGGGTTTATTTGTAACATCCTGTGTTTATTTACAACATCTCGCATTCCCCTCTCTCCTAATAATGTCCTTTGCATATTCCACTAGATATGCAGTGGTTTTCCTCTGTTTTCACACTGCAATGGAAATTGCTGCAGTAAGGAATCTCACGTCCTTGAACAGTGTTTTGTTTCATGCAGGTGAAGGCTGAATTTTGCTTTCAGGTGAAGTGAGCCCAGGAAATTAGCTTATTAAACATGTAAAGACCTTGGGTCAAAATAAATGTCAGATAATATGCAAGATCTAGAAAGATATGAAAATATTGTTTTCTATAGTAATATTACAACATAAGAAGTAGTCTCAAAACAAGTGTAGGTACATTTGTTGGAGATAGTAGCATCATAGAAATAGATTGCCCCAAATTTGAATTATTTTTCCAAAAGGAGCATTTGCAATTATAATATCTATAGTCTAAGGGTGAAAAGAGTATGCATGTGTTAATGTGGATATTTAAGTCTAAATACCATTAGGAAATGTATTACTTAGATTTCCCAAATGATTTTTACTTTAAACAACGAAGTTCAGAAAATTTACTTTCAGTGTTAACATCTGATCGGCTTTTACCTTGAATCATAAATTTATCTTCCCCTAAAAGGCTACATGGAATCATTGATTATTAATTTATAATTTCTCTTCTTTCTGCAAGTAAGAGCTTGCATTTCTTGCTCTCACATGTTTCCTCTCTCCCTCTCTCTCTCTGTTTCCTCTTCATTTTCCTCTTCTCTCTCCTGTAACCTGCTACTGTTGAGCAGTAGGAGAGAGTTAGGTCCCTTGACTTGAAGGAAATGAAAGTTCTATAAGGTCAGAGACAGAGGCACATTTTAAAAGACTGAATTACTTAAAATTAAGTACATGCAGTGAGGCAATATAAAACAGCAGTGTCTAAGAATCTCAAGAACTTTCTTTTCAAGAAATCAGCAATCGTTATTTAGTGTAGAACATTACTTAATATTCACTTCAATCAATGTCCCATCTTTAATGATTGCTTCTTGGAGTGGCATCCACCCAGAGCGCCAGTGATAAATATTTAATAAAGGAAACTCCCTCTACCATTTTTTTCTTTTCCCCATATGCATTAAATTAATTACTTCATTTTAACAAGCAAAACTGCTCTCTCAAATGCCACCTCAATATTTCACATTCTTAAAAACTCTCTCTGTACCAGATTGATTTACAGAGAAACATTTTGAAAGATTAAAGTTTTGGGGGTAGATTTTGGCAGGAAAAAAACATAAAAGATACTTAGCCCACAAAATGGAAACATTCTGATGTGCTTCTCTCCCTCGGATTTGGCAAGCATTACCCCATATTTGGTCATTTCAATGGAACGGCAAAGAAACTTCTCTTACTGCAAAGGGGAAAATAAAGACATTTTACTTGCTCTGTGGAGGGCTTGATTTTCCAGAGACTTTTTTTCTCCTTTTCTTCTTTTTCTTTTTTGGGCATAATTCTCTGTTCACTGAAGACATTCTGTTCTGGTGAGCTCTGCACTTCTTATTCATGGCAATTACGTTCACATCTTTGATCTTGGATGAGATCTCTTGTGCATATTTTGTTCTATTTATGTCTTTGATCTGGTTTCTTGTGATTTTTTAAGGTTGTGTTTTTATTCGAAAGACGTTCAGCCTACAATATTTAAAAAGGAAAAAAGGTGACATTTAGTTTATCCATATGACATTGTCTTTTTAAGCATATGGATAAATTAGACTGTCTTTATACTTCTCAGCTCCTTCTTCCAATATACTGATAATTTGTGTTTTTTAGCTGTCATAACAGTGGAAAGCTCAACAATCAGATAGATTACAGCATGCTCGATCAAATTCAGCTTGACAGCTTTGCAATCTTGTTATTCTATTTATTTTAAAGAATAAAATTGGTCTTCCAATTATCTGGATGTGATATAGCTATAGAATAGTAAGGGAATAAATCCATAGAGCTCCTGTTTATGGATGGCTTAACTAGTCTTATTTATTTGTCATTACCATTCTTATTTAATTTAACATAAATTTATTTTCTTGTTTATGTATAATGTATCCTTTATGCTCAGGTTTCAAGAATTCACCTAGGTAGCTTAAAGATGATATGTATTACTAAGGGGAGATTAAATAATAAGGTAACAGCTAGCGGTTGCTGTAGTAATGGCAAAGTGCAATGAACGAGGGGGATGCATGGGACCTAGGAATGTACATGACAAAAATTGGTCACCATGGCAACATCTGAGCAGTGGGAGACAGGGAGCTGAACTGAGCAACACAGAGCTGCAGTGGCCTGATTGAAAAGAACTGCCTATAATTTAGCTTGACTGACTTCTTATGTAATACGTTTTCAGTACTATGCAAATGACTATTGAAATGTGAGAATCCAAAACAGTCTATAAATCCAGATCGCAATAACAAAACATACACCTTTCTTGGAGGGTAAGATTAGGGCTTCCAATTTGTAGCAAGCCAGAGGGTTCTTTGTTCCTAAAGATCTTAGACTGTGAATGTCTAAGATCTTTTGGTATAAAGCCAGGTCTCTAAACAAGATTTCCATATTTTAGAAGCCTGTTTATGCAAATACTAAACGTCACTTCATAAAAGCAAGTAAAACCAGAATTAGAAGGCAGAGAAAGGTGGTATAACTATAAGAAATTGTTAAGTTGAACAGTTGGTGAGCCCCATCGTGGAAAATATAATCCAATGTACTTTTCCTTTTAATTCATTTCTAGCTGGTTATTTGCTCCTCGAATTATCTGGATAATTGTCTTTGTTTTCTTTTTTAATTTGTTTGTGTTCCATAGAATCAGTGGCAGAAGGCAATTCAAACAACTCTGTGCTCTGGTAGGCAAAAGCCAAATGGCATTTTGTTTGTTTTGTATTTGTATAGTGGGATGGAGGCCTCTAAAGGGAGCTCGGAGCATAAAGACAACCAGAATATAACTTATTCCAAGTGTTATAAGAACAATGATACCTCAGTTAATAAATCTTCTCAATATTAAATCTCCTCCTAAGATTCAGTACTGTTGATCATACAAGCACTTGATATATCGTGAGAAGTAGAATTACAATGAATCATGTAACTTAACGGCAATATCTGTGTTAAGCAGTGCATATAATGGTAATAATAAAATTGATAGTAATCACAGAAATGACTATATATATAAAAATGAGAACTATGTATATTCCAGGTACTCTGTTGCCTCATTTTTTTCTTCACAACATCACTACAAGAGAGAAATAATTATTCTCCTCATTTGGCAGATAAGGCCTAGAGAAGTAGAGTAATTTGCCAGAAGTTACAAATAAATAAATTGCAGAACCCAGATTAGAACCTAGCGTCATCTAGCTCCAAAGTCTCACTTTTCTAAGCATGAGTTTCTTCCTACTCTGGATTCAGAATACTTCTTAGTAAGACCTTTCTTCTCTATGCCTGTTACCACACATTCCTTTGTCCGGATCATCTCTTGTGGATCATCTGCAGCCCTGGCCTTGCAGTGCAGACACTGGAAACTTAATTCATCTAAAACTCACTAACTTGTCTCTTACAAATTTGCTAATTGTAAAGTTCCCTTCCCTTATGATAATGTGTTAGCTTCTCCTTCTATTTTATTCGGCTAAATTAGATTAGGAAGAAGAATTTTTCTTTGTTTAAATCTTCAATGTACTCATTCAACTAACATATGTGTGTGTTAATGTCATGAAAGGTTCAGCCAGCCAGAGGGAAGAACTGGCCAGGATTTACTAGAACCCAGAATTCGCTTAGGGTAAAATAGCTGCCTGGCGCAATGAGTCGGGAAATTTCCCTACTCTTTTGTATTTGGCTTCTGTTGCTCAATATTACGTTTGTGGTATTATTCATCTATGTTGTTCTGTGTAGCAGTGTTGTTTCTGTAGGGTATTTCATTGTATGAACATTCCACAATCTATTCATCTACTGCATTATTGATGGACATTTGTATGTTTCCACTTGGGGGTTAGTGTAATTAATGCTGTTATAAACATTCTACCCTTCCAAGTAACAGTCTTTAACAGGGAGAGCATTTCAAAAGGTTTTTTTCTCTAATGGATTAAGGACTTGCATAAGACTTTCACTAGGAAACAAAGTTAGCTATATTCAGATTATAATTAGGATCACATCATTTATAAGCCAATGACAATGTTAAGGGGCGTTATATTCGTTTTCTAGAGCTTCTGTAACAAATATCACAGGTAAGTGGCATAAACAACAGACATTTATGTGTTCTCACAATTTCAGAGGTGTCAGCAGCGTTGTTCTTTTGAAGTCTTTCTCCCAGGCTTATGAATGGTTGTCTTCTCCCTGTGTCTTCATGTGGTCTACCTTCCTAATCTCCTCTACTTGTAAGGACATCAGACATACTGGATTAGGGCTCATCCTAGTGCCCTCGTTTTGACTTAAGTACAGTCGCATGAGAAACAGGGTGTTGTGACTTCAACACATAAACTTGGAGGATGGGAGGAGGACATAACTCACCCCATAAGAGGTATAGAAGGGAGATTAGTTGACTGTAGTGGTGCCAGTGTCTACACAAACGAGCCTTAACCGAAGAGGGAAAGAAAAAGTTTTGTGAGAAACTTCAGGCTAGCAGTTTTCATCTGGGTTGTTTACTCTTGACAGCTCTGGGAGTTTCCAACAGTTGTGAAGTTTCTCCCTTCCCTGTGAACTTGAAGTGTTAGTGAGTGTTTGTGGAGATCACTCTCCCTTCCCCTGTTCCCACTTATTCACTGAGGCTCTTTTTGTGTATGGTACCGAAGATTCCGATTCCCGGTGCCGGCGTCCACACCGGGAACGGGGAGGATCTTAGGCTTGCAAATGGCAGCTGAGTTTTCTTCTGCCTCCTCCGTGTTGGTTGCAGGCTCGAAGCCACTGATGGGGCTTCCCATGACCAGACGAGGATGATCCAGAGCTTGGGATAAGGGATCTTACGCCATCAGTGTAGAAGCCAGGGTGGGAACTCTCGGGTGATGAGTGTGCTCTGAGGGCACCCTGGGGCCCAGGGGCAGCACGGGGAACAGTGGAAGCAGGACAGCCTGCGCCCCTCCCTTGCCTCACCTTTCCTGCCTTCACCGACAAGTTAAGAAGGGCGTTGGGGGCAGTGGAGGAGACATAGGACTGGGAAAGAAAGACAAGGAAAGAGAAGTGTCGGGTCTGCAATAGCTGGAGGGAAAGGAATTGATGCAGAAGCAGGAAAACTGTGCGTTTCTGTGGCAATACAGCTGGACCTGTGATCCCAGACACACGCAAATGGACATTTTAGCCCCATGTTTGTCTTATGAAGCTCACAGAATCCTTTGTTTATACTTTTGTGTTTTCTTTCTTTAACCAGGAACGATGGTAATGTGGTTATTTTTTTTCCGGTTGAACAATAAATACATGACATCACAAATAAGAGATGAATTAGTTTAATTACATTTAAATTAATTTGGAAATTATGAGATTAGAAGCTGTTTCTGGAAATCATACATCTTATATTTAATTCTGGAAAAGCACATACTTTAATTTGGTATAAAAACAAAAAATTGCAGAATGGATGAACGTTTTTCTGTGACTATTTGGTGCATGCTGGATGTTACAAGATAAGACCACGAAATCACTGGGGTATAAAAGTATTTGAGTTCTTTCTGTGCACGTACATTCTTCATATTTGCATCCCTCTGTATACTTACTGCACATGTTGCCCAGACAGCTCTGCCTGTGTACCTGGGCCATGTTTCTACTAGAGCCAATCCCTACATTCAGTGAGGACATAGCTCTAGACAAATAACTAAGCTATAGTGTTATTTCTCTTTTGTTTCCTCACTTCTGTCAGTATCTCTACACTGAACACTTACTTGGAAAAAAGCATCATGACAGCTACTAGGAGGTTTTATCTGGTCTGAAGAAATGCTCTTTTGCCCTTCAGCAATTTAGGAACTAAGTGGGGTGACAGTCATTCTAATTCCCAGCCCATATGTCAGGAGAGAGGACTGTCATATGGCTATATAATGATGATCACTCTGTGGAGGTTCCCTGCTCTGTAAGCACAGAGCACTGTGGCTTGTTCAGACTACATATATTAGATTTGCTGTCTGGAATATCTGTGCCATCTGGGACCTAGTGGGGACAGGCCAAGAGGACCACCCACAGTTTAGCTCCTGTGGTTTTTCGGGCAGCTGGGCAGCAATGCTGCGTGGGCTTAAGGAGTCCATCGTAACGTGAGTCTCAATGCACATGAAGTTTGGGATGGGAGAAGACTTTCTCTTTAATTAGAGAAGACTTCAGAGGGAAAGTGAGATGAAGCCCATGGCAAAGGAGACACAATAAGGGCAGGAAGGAAGAAGCACATTTCTGTAAATGAACCGTTGTTTGTGCACGTTAACAATGTGTACAATGTGGAGCAAAGAGGAAAAGAAAGAGCAGGTGATGGTGAATGTGTTTCCTGTTCACATACTTTGCATGCAGTTCATTCCAGAAATACTTACAGAGGGCCTGATCTGTATCAGGCACTGAGCTATAACCTAAGAACACAACAATGAAGAAAATGAACAAATTTCCTGCTTTCGTGGCGTTTATGTGCTAATGAAGAGAGATACAATGCAAGAAAAATTAATAGACATGGTATGTATTATTTTAGAAGATGACAAGTGCCATGGAAAAACTACAGCATGTTTAAGAGGATGGAGGGTGATGAGGAAGAATGACAATTGAGCAGAAACTTGAAAGAAAAGAGGATGATAAGCCATGGGTATCACTGGGCAGAAGAAACAGGAAGTGCAAAGGCCCTGAGGTGGCAGCAAGGAGGACAGGACGTGAGGAGGCCAGTGTGCCTGGAGCAGAGAAGGGAGAAGGGAAAAACAGAGGAGAGAAGGTCAGAGAGGAAACAGGAGTCAGACCATATTGGGATGTTTTGGCCCTAATGAGGGCTTTGACTTTTACTCTGAGTCAAGAGAGCAGCTACTCAGGCATTTTGTGAAGTGGAAATCGGAAATCTTCTCATGCATTCAACTATTTCATGAACCTGTGTTTCAGACCTGATGTTGTGCGGAGTGCTTGAGGATACAGTGGTGAATGTGAAAACAGTCTCCCTATCAAGGGATTTAGTTTATTGTAGGATTTGGTCCCTGGTACCACTTAATAAAGGGACATGTCAGGCTGGGAGCAGATGTAGCCGAGAAAGCATATGGTTGGCAAAAAGGTCTTAAGTGTGAGCAGTAACTTGGTCAAATGCTGTGAGTGGCATTAGTTCCATGACCTAAGGCTCATCCTCATCCTCAGTGACCCCCGCTCCAACCTCTACAGCCCACCCTGTAGAGCAAAGCATTCCCCAGGGTGGATTTCCCACTCTCAGAAGCCTGAAATGCTGCTAGGTGCACTTGAGGTGCCTGTCTTCTAATAAAGTCAAATGATTTTGGAGGAGGGGAGTGTGGTGTGGTCTTAATCTTATCGGTTCCATATCCATGTGAAAGAAGTTTGAACTCTTTCCTTCGAATATGTTTGGAAGGTGAAAAAAGGAGAACCTAAGATGACTAAATGATTGAGGTGGGAATGAGGGGACAGGCAGAGACTGAGAATCGCAGGGGTTGGTAACGCCAGAGGTACACTCACCCCAAGGGGCAGTATGGTAGGTCATGGACTATGTGAACAAGTGGGGCTAATCAAGTTAACCAAATGGAATGGACACAAACCAGGTAGTGAGAAAAAGCCATGAAAGTACGTAGTTGGCAGACAAATGAGTGAATTTAGGCTCTCTTATAGAAGAGAAAGCATTATCAATTGGTATCAAACTGAATAAAAAATGTGAAGACAGATCTCCTATTTGTTAACACTGCTTTCTGAATATGTGAGTAAATGAACGTCCCAGCACATTTATTTCTTCATGAGTTCTCCCAAGTGTCAATTTTTCTTTAAGTGTTGATTCTCTTTGGAATTCCTTTTTAGACACAACCTGGTATCTTAAATCAGTATTATTTTCCTGGACATTTGACTATTTTTTTATGTGAAAAAAAGAGCAAGGATGTTTCCATCTCATTTCTACTTTTTTCAAAGGAAGAAAATAACTACATATTTTATGTTTTATACAAGGAGGGAACACTTTCTGTAAAGATTCCTGTAGTAAAAATACTTTAGGCTTTGCAGGTTGTGTATACTCAGGTCTGCTGTTGTAGTGCAAAAGCAGCCATAGACAGAACATGAATGAATGAGTGTGGCTGTGTTCCAATAAAACTTTATTTGCAAAAATGGGCAGTGGGCCAGATTTGGCCCTCAAGCCAGAGTTGCCCAATTTCAGCATTATAGTATCATCTTAAAAATCTGCCTTTGTTGAATATTCTTTTACTTGCAACTATTTTTTTGTTGAGTTGATATAATTCATTTTTAATTTCTATTCTATATCATACTTTACAACAAAATCTAATGGTTTTAACAGAAGAATTTTTTAAATGTTAAAACTTTTCACATTTTTTCTTTTTTTCTACAAATTTCAGTCTTTTGTGGACTTTTAGGGTAGATCCAAAGAGAGTTGAGGCTTTTAATTGTCCACTTTCTTTTCCCTGAAGGAAATAAAATCCATTATTTCTTGTGTCATTTTTAGCTATAAAAGCTATGTCATCAGTAGCTTTCCATTGCAAATGTAATAAAAAAAGTGAAAATTAATTTTCTATTGTTTGAATCGAAGTGTCCCAATGCCTCTATACGGTACTAAAGTAAAACTGTAAAGTTAATGGAATATTATAATCTGCAAGATGCTCTTTTGTTGAAGAAAGAAAATTGGCTCGTCTTCCTTGGTTTTAAAGGTTTATAGCAACAGGACCCACTAAATCAGCAATTAACAGTAAAACCACCGGATAAAAATGGATCGATTCCATTCTCTTTTACTGAGACAATAGAAATTCCAATTAGAATACTCAAAAGTCCTTTTCTGTCTCATTTTTTAATGTTTAGGTAAACAAACGCCCTTGCTTCTAAATCTTGCGTTGGAAAAAGAAATTAGTGGTGTTCAAAAAAAAAAGAGCAACATTTAGTCTTTGCCTGCTCGGGAGTGATTAAAATGTTGACAGCGTCCCAGCATCCCCGAGCTTCGGGCTTCCTGACAGGAACCAGGACAGGCTTTACTGTAAACTGCTCTGCTGTGCCACAGACGCTCTGCCTCCATCTCACACTGGCATCTGTTGCCATATTTTAAAGGTTTATTCCACAAACTTTGACAAAGGCAAAGATTCCATACCATATGCATTTGCTCCTCCAACCGCGCAGGTCAGATTTCCAGGACTGCGACCATAGGCTTTCATTCCTGGAAATTAACACTGCATTTTGCCGCTGATTTTTCTAGCAGGAAAACCATTTTTCACTTCTTGTATTATCTAGGTTTAGGAAATGGAAATTACACTGAGTTAGATTTTCCTTTTTGGCAGAAGGGAGAATGAATGCTTCTAACAAGCCTCACCAAATACGACTGGCAGCAGGCATCTTTTGGGCATTTTCAAGCTTGTCCCAATTTGTGGAAACAGCTAGTACCATGTCATTCTCTGACCACAATGGCTTCAAATGTGGCTGCACCAACGCTACCAAGATATCCATTTAAAAAGAGAAGCATGTAAAATCCAGATTTGAAATTCAATAAGGAATTCAAAGAAAAGTCTAGCTTTCAGGCCATCTCCTAGCTAAATGAATAAATGAATAGGCAAACTATTGCATCAAAAAAAAAAAATCTAGAAGGCAACCGATGGAAGCCTTGCTCACTACTGTCTAAAAATAGCCCCGTCTGGATAGGTATGCTTTTAGACTAAGAAAGCAGAAAAAACTAATTAGACAAGAAGCAACCGTGAACAAACATGTTAGCAGAATCAATAACTGGAACTGATCAGCTATTTCTTTAATTGTGCCAGCTGGGCGTCCGTGATGTGCTTAGCAGAGCATAATTACCAGCCTCGATCCCATAGCAAAGACGTTTTTTCCTTTCTTTTACATAAATAGCTGGGCATATGCCATTTAATACCAACAATAATAATATTTAATGTTTTTAAAAACTGAAAAATTAGTAGAAAATGAGACATCTCATGTAAGATGATGTTCTGTGAATAATTATAAGGAGGTCAAGGAAGTATGCCAGTTGTGCTAATAAGAATGTGAGCTATCAAGGAAATGTAACTAATTTCTTAATTTAAAGACCATTATGTGCTCCATGTACAAAGCTGCATTATTGAAAGTACGGACAATTTGCTTTGCTACTTTAGCATGGGTTCCATAGTTTGTTCTCATTTGCAGAGCTATGATTGATTTGGGCCCAAAGCGTTGCGCCTACTACAACTGGAAGGACCATGCATTGCAGTTGTCTGGTACCATTAGGAGGAATTAAGACGGACTTCGAGCTGTGTAAGTAAAAGGAATAGAGAAGAGAAAAGTTTCACTAGTTAATTCAAAGGAAAAAAAATCCTAGCCCAATTGATTTGTACACTTTTTTCCCTCGAGTGACAGCAAAACAAAGGTTTGTAAGCATATAATAGACTGGAAAGACCAGTGTTTAAAAGTCCAAGTTTAGCTGTGTGTAACCAAAGAAAGCTTATCGTTTCTGACATATTGCTGTGGGAAACTGGCCTCTGTAGGGCAGTTGTCACCTGGAAAAGTGACATGTTAAAGGAAATATGTACATAAGGAGTGAAGGGCAAACTAGAAAATACTGGAAGATTCTGATAAAAGTAGGGATTTACTGATGCTTATTCAGAATTTACCTAAGGTCTATTTTTCTAGAAGAAAAATATTTCTTTAATTTGTTTGGAACGGAATGAAAGAATCCTTGATAATAAATGCTTCAGCACATTTGCTCTGGGATATAAAGAGCGTATGAGGCGGTGAGGAGGAGTAACTAAATTTTCAAGTGACTAAGTGTCCCAGGTGCATTTTTAGTTTTTACTTTTCTAAGTTCCATTGTTCCACATTAAATTAGAAGGGGACTGCTTTTCTCAGCAAGCATCACTCACTAGAGCTGGAAAAACTGTAGCTACGTTGGGGGTGCTGATGCCTGAGTTCTACCGGCCCTAGAGAACAGTTCCTGTTTCTTCCATGCTGTGAAGGAAGGAGAATCCCTGCCCCATATCTCCTTTCATGACCAAAAGTTTAATTCAACTTGGTTGACTTGGGTTCCGTTCAGTTCGATTTGCCAAATCTATGTTGTGCCATTACTGTGCACCAACCTGCTTTAAGGCACTTGTCCTCAAGGACGTCCACCACCTTCCAGTCCCAGAGGGAATTAAGTGTTTTCTTTTGGGGGCCTCTCTATAAAGGCAGTTAAACCAAACTATTCCTACTTGGCAGCAAGGGAGAAGTAAGTTGCTATTTCTAAGTGCTTTCTACCTTGGGGTTGTCAGCCAGTCTGGCTTGAATGAGAATGGGGGAGAGCCCATTTCTCTCATTAGTAATTTTTTATGACTTTGGAAAGGTTATTTTTGACCTCTCTAGAGGCTTATGAGTCTTAATGTAAGATGGGGAATATAACATTTATTTGTCTCATAATACTTCTCTTTTGGGGGAAAATTTTAAAAATTACAGAATAGTACTAAAAATAACACAACAAACACCTAGGCTTTCAATATTCAGGAATCCTCAGAAGTTTACATTTTGTAATATTTGCTTCTAATAGTTTTGAGTCACATTTTTAAAAAACTAATGCATCATGCATATGAATGCCAGCTAGAAAATGGGAGAACAGGTATTCTTTGTGTATTAGGCTCTTTCAGGTTGACAGAGACATCTCAGGTTACCAGACGCTGAGACTTTATCCCATAACACAGAAAGTGGAAATTTTAACTGTCATATAAGCCCACTGTGTCCCCCAGGCTCAGGTCTCTTCATGGAGAAATGGTCTTTGTAATCAAAGTATGCAGATGTTGCATAGTTAATTTCATCAGTCTATATGGTGAAGAATAGAAAGAAGTCAGAGGTTCAGAGGAGAATATAAATGTGTATGCCATACACTACAGAATTTTAGAAAAGAAAAACTTGTATGCAGTCTTATTTTGGGGAAGGAGCAACTAAAGTTCAGACTTCACCTTCTCAGTGATGAAACGTTATTTAATACTTTAGTAACCCATGCCCTCCTCTTCTGCTTTTCCTCTTGTCCCCTTGGCACTAATCACTTATTAGCATACTATTTAATTTATTATTTATTGTGCATATTGTCTTTTGTCTGTGTCTGCCTATAGAATGTAAGCCCCATTGGCTATTATCTATTCTCATAAAGTCACTAGAGTGTATGAACAAAGAGTGAACTGATTTTAATATTAAGAAAGCCCCTTCAGAAAATATTTAATAAATACTGGAAAATATCACCAGAGCATGGCATCTGTCCCAGACAGAATATGATTTTCCCCCATTCTCCCTGTATACAGCACATTAAAAGGTAAAATTTAACTTATTGACATAATGGCCAATTGTAAATTTCTCTTCCCATTTTTTATTGTGGCAAAACCCACATAACATGAAATTTACCATCTTAACCATTTTTAAATGTACAGTTCAATGGTATTAAGTACATTAGTATTGTCGTGAAAACATCACCACCATCCATCTCTAGATCTCTTTTCATTTTGAAAACCTAAAACTCTATACTGGTCTTGAACTCTTGACCTCAAGTGATCATCTGCCTCTGCCTCCCAGAGTGCTAGGATTACAGGTGTGAGCCACCACACCCAGCCTTTGTATGTATTTAAGTTGTACAACATAATGTTTTGATATACGTATACTTAAATATTAGTATAGTCAAGCAAATTAACATTTCTATCATTTCACATAGTTTATTTTTTTGTGTGGGGAGATAAGAGTACCTAAAATCTACTCTTTTAGCAAAATTCCCAAGTATGATACAATATCATTAAGTATAGTCCTGATGTTGCACATTAGATCTCTAAATTTGTTCATGCTACATATCTGCTAATTTATATCCTCTGACCTACATGTTTCCCATTTACTTCCTCCCGTACTACTTCTGGTAACCACTGTTTTATTTTCTACCTCTATGTATTTGACTTTTCCTTTTTTTAGATTCCATATATGAGTGAGATCATGCAGTATTTTTCTTTCTATGTCTGGCTTCTTTCACTTAGTGCAATGTCCTCCAGATTTTCTGTTACTGTTCATGAAAAGTCTTTTGTCAATATAATTGCCATTCATTTAAGGTAAAGTACACAACAGTTATAACTAATTTAAAATGTTATTTTAAAAGTCTCATTCACAGTAGTAATAAAAATTATAAGTTAACCTAAAAGTAAAATACAAAGATGCATATGACCTTTGTGGAGAAAACTATAAAACATTTACAGAAAGACATGTATAATCTCATAGATAGTCCATGTTCATGGATATGTATAACTATATATATGCTTATATATGTATAATAAAGGTACAAATTCATTGTAAATTCCATTCTATTCCAATAAATATCCCAACATATCTTTTAACAGAATGTGGCAAACTCATTTTATAACTATGATGGAATCACTAAAGGCCAAAAATAAGACAATTTGAAGAAGAATAGTAAGGGAGTGAGAACTTGTTCTATATTGTAAAACACATATGGCAAAGCATATAATTAAGAGAGTGTGATGTTGGTAAAAGGATAGACTGTGAAATTCATGAGACAGAATAGGAAACTTATGTTAATTTTATTGTCTGCCTTTCTTAGCATTAACTTTCTCCTTAGATTTGAAAGTTTGCTTTTCAGGTTCATTTTGAGAGAAATTTCAGTTTCTGCTTTATTTTTCTTTTCTCTTTCTTTGTCTCTAGCAGTTCTGTAGTTTTGAGTTTCCTCCAGCAAAGCCCTTTGCTTCCAATTTAGAACCAGGTCCTAAAATGCAATTTTAGGGTACCTGCTCTGTAGCAATATCAGGTATATCAAGATCCAAGGCAGTGAACTGCTTAATTCCTGGTCATAAGATTGTTAGGGCATAGCTTCTTTAAGAGGCTTAATCCCAGACCTCAGGTGGGCAGCTTTTTTCCTCAGTCCCTCTTTACATGCAAGCCTCACTCAGCTCCTATGTCCAGGCACTGAGTTCCAATCCTCCATTTTGTAATTTTAATCCCCATTCTCCTTCAGAAATTGGACTGCCAGGTTTTCAGTGATAGAGTCTAGCATATCAGAGGTTTCAGCCGTGCTCATTGCTTCCCCAGGATCTTGTCTGCTTTTCATCAGTCTTTGCAAAGCATTTGGAGCAGAGGGTAGAGGGATATTTCAAATCATGAATTTATGGAGCCATCTTGAGTGGAAATCCCTTGGATTTTTATGAATTCTTTTTAGCATTTACTCCCAATGAAAGAGCATGAATTCATGTCTGTGCTATAAAAACTAAATCAAACAAACACAAACCGTCTAATTTGAGTAGGAATAAAATAAATGCCTAAGTGGCAATCTAAGTTGGATTCTGAGTAAATTCAACAAATTTTGCTTTTTGCATCTTTGCATATGACAGTATTCAATAAAAATGTAAGGTACATGCTCATGAAGCCATCGAAAATGAAGTGTGGGCCGGGCGCGGTGGCTCACGCCTGTAATCCAACACTCTGGGAGGCCAAGGTGGGCGGATCATTCTGAGCTCAGGAGTTCGAGACCAGCCTGAGCAAGAGCGAGACCCCATCTCTACCAAAAAATAGAAAGAAATTAATTGGACAGCTAAAAATATATCTAGAAAAAAATTAGCCGGGCATGGTGGCTCATGCCTG
>CAUYSK010053352.1:0-15336 GCA_963575035.1 Avahi laniger
GTCAGAAGAGAAATCGTCTCAAAGCTTGCCTTTCTTTGCTGTCACAACATAAAGGCAAACCATTTTTATACCATATTGTTATTTGTAATGAAAAATGGATTCTTTTTGACAGTTGCAGCTGTTGGGCACAATGGTTGAATAAACTGCCAAGACACAGTCCGAAACTGAATATTCATCAAAACAAAGCTAATGGTGTTTGTTTGGTGGTCCAGCACTGGTATTATCCACTATAGCTTCATGAAATCTGGTTAGTAGGTGACAGTGGATGTCTACTGCAACCAACTGGATGAAATGATGACGATGCTTGTGATTAAGCAGCCGACAGTGGTCAATAGAGACAGGGTGATCCTCTTGCAAGACAACACTCGACTACATGTCGTTCTGCTCAAGCTACAGAAGATGGACTTGGAAAACTGTTTGTCATCCACCCTATTCACCAGGCCTTGCACCAACTGACTACCACTTCTTCCAGGCTTTGGACCACTTCTTGCAAGGAAAAATATTCAATTTTCAGCAAGCTGTGAAAAGCACCTTTTGCAATTTCACTGCCACTTTCTCTGTGAGCTTCTTTGCTGCTGGCATGAACAAGCTACTGTTAAGATGGCAAAATTGTGTTGATAGTTTAGGCACATTCTTTGATTAATGGTACTGCTTCTTGTTTGAGATATAATAAACTACACTTTTGAGTTGAAATCAGACATTTCATGTTTAATGATCCAGTGAAATTAAATACAAGGAATAATTTGCTGAAACACTGTGCCAGAACCACTAATTCAGGGCAATCCGGTGTTGTTGACTTCAATTTTGATAAGAACTGGATTTTTTAGAAATGTAGGAAGAGTTATGGCTATGTTTAACTGTTTTCATGGCTGTCAGTATATATTTCAAAGACTTTTCCGTAGAGATTGTCATCATGTAGTGGCTGGGACCTTTGGGACAAATGGGGAAGGGGAGAAAGCAGTGAATGGATGTGTGGGATTATGATTTAGCAATTTCCAATCATACACTCTATTCTTCCTTCTCTCTCTAAGTAGTCCACATGCCTTTTCTTCAAGTCGATTGCAGCTTGGAATGTGTTTCAGCATTCAATATCCTACTCTCCAGAGGGGAATTCTGCTTTAAATCAGGCCAACTGGGCTAGCATTTGGTCTGATGACTAATAGGAGACAGCATGGGAGTTTCTAGGCAGTTTTTTTTTTTTTTAAATATGAGACACTTTTATGGGAATTTGTATGTCATCCTCGTACAGCGGCCATGCTAATCTTCTCTGTATCGTTCCAATTTTAGTATATGTGTTTCTGAAGCGAACACTCTAGGTAGTTTTGATGTTAGATTTGTTGCTGTGGTTTGGGCTGGTCTATGTTGTTGGATAGACTATGGTTATTGGCATGGGGTGGATGGCTAGAAATAACTAGGAGAGTATTTGAGTCATAATAAAATGGGTGGATCTTAGGGGAAAGTTTGTCCTGGAAAGAGAACTAGAGTGTAATTCAGGAAATTTGGACAACAGCCAAGGTATACAAACTGAACAAAGATGTCTGGAGTTACAGACAAATTGCCATTTGTTGGGCTCAGGCTCAGCTGGGGCACATTACACACCAGGTTTGGGGCAGGAAGAATAACTATGGACTCTGGCCACTTATAATGGCCTTCACTTGGCTGTTGAGACTGAGCTTGCCCATTGGAGGCTGATTGGCAATAGCTGAGTGTGGTTGGGTTGGTAAGGATGGACGAGATTAAGTTATTGTTATCATTATTAAGAAAAGTATTTCATGATACTTGCCATTTATTGAGCAATTGCTAGGTGACAAACACATCATAAATAATATCCCTACTCCTTTCCACAACTCTGTTGTAGCAGATATTATTATATTTATTTACAGAGCAGACAACTAGAGGTCAATGAAGTTAAATGACTAAGGCTAGTAAGTGACAGAACTGAGGTTTGGATCCAGGTCACTCTGAATTCAAAGTATAAAAAATGCTTAATTTTATATCCAGTGTTCCTTCCACAAGGGGCATTTAACAAGTGATATAACCAAAATAAAACAGTTACTCATTATACATACTAGGATATAAATGCCTACCCTTGCATAGATTTGGGTCTATCTAGGGACTACAAAATACATCTAGCCTCACAATCCTCTGAAATGTTAGTATAATATTTTTATTTGGCCAGTCTTAACTGAGTAACTTTTTTTGTGTCAGGCACTATGCTGGGGGCTGGATGTACAACAGCAATGAAGTACCCACAGTGGCAGTCCTCATTGGGCTTCCAGTAGAGGGTGGTCGATAGACCAGAGACAGAGGCTGGAGGTGCTGCTAAATGTCCTGCATTGCACAGGACAGCCCCCATGGCAAAGCATTTTTGGGCCCCAAATGGGAGGGGTACCCAGATTGAGAAACAGAATTTGGGAGGATCAGCATTTAGGAAGCCCCTCTCCTTCTCTCCTGCCAGGTGGACTAGCATCTGTCGCCGTCCTGAACTGGGAAAAATGGCAGCGTGGCTGGGTGCTGGTCAATAGATGAGGCTGAGAAGGACCTGGTCATGCATCGAGGGCAATGTCGTCCATCATAATGAGGATTTAGATTTTGTTGCAAATCCTCAATCAATTTGCTCATTCATCCATTTCAAATTTAGTGACACGATCAAGTTCCTATTTTCCAGGGATTTCAGGATAGTTTAACTCCACATAAGAGGAAGTCTTGGGTGAAACATTGTAGTAACACTTTCCTTACCTGCTTTTAGACTCTATAGCAGGAAAGCACAAGTACATACACTTTCAAGCATAAATTAACCAGCTTAAATACTGTCTACTAATTTTCTTGCATCTTTAACTAAGACTTTCAATCAAACACTGCACTTAATTTGTCACTGTGATCTCTCTCACATGTGCCACAAGTATCTTGCTGGGTTGACTCTGTACCCTGCAGACAGGGTCAGACTGAGTCATTTTTAATGGTCTATATGGTCAATTATTTAATAATTAATTCTCTAAATTTATTTAATTATTTAATTTAATAGTTAATTGGTTAATATGTCATAAATATCTAGAATAACGCAGGTTTATGGGAATTCCCATAAGTTTTTCTAGGACCACGGAGGTGAAAAAAGTTTTTTTTTTTTTTTTACTAGAGTTGTCAGTGGGTGACATTAAATAAGCTTTTGAACATGAGTTTTTTCACCTATAAAATTAGCATTTAATTAATGGAATAGTTTCTTGACTTTTTCGGTATTGTTGCAATTCAGATCCAAGTTTGAAGATCCTAATTGCTTCATGAGAGAATTGAAAAAAATAAACTATAAAGGAAAAAAAAGATATAACCTATGACACGGTTTGGCCCTTCTAAATCTCATGTTGAAATCTGATGCCCAGTGTTGGATACAGGGCCTGGTGGAACCTGTTTGGGTCATGGGGGCAGATCCCTCCCGAATGGCTTGGTGCCCTCCCCGTTGCAATGAGTGAGTTCTCCCTTTACTAGTTCACACCGGAGCTGGTTGTTTAAAGGAGGCTGGCACCATCCCCCCTCTCTCTTTGCTCCTTTTCCTGCCATGTGACGCCTGCTCCCCCTTCTTCTTCCGCCTTGACTGGAAGCTCACTGGAAGCAGATGCTGGCATGATGCTTCCTGTACAATCTGCAGAACTGTGAGCCGAATAAACCTCTTTTCTTTATAAATTACCCAGCCTCAGGCATTCCTTTATAGCCACGCAAAATGGACTAATATAACGTCTTTCGTTCTGCCAATGTTACATTTATAAACTAGCCAAAAAAGAAGTAATTTGATTAAAATAAATCTATAGATATGAAGGCCCTATAAGTAAATAGATGTGACTAAGCAAGAACGCCACAGAAATATCGATTGATGTATTTACTTTTTCGCTGCTTTGACCCAGGACTGCAAACAAGTCAATGATTCTCAGCTCTGGCTCCATTTTAGTGAAACTTTCTCTGACTAATCTTTCTTACTTTACCGGGAACTTTTTGTGCCAGGAACTACTTCTTTCTTTTTCTTTTTCAATGACTTTAAGCTCATTTGCCTGGACCGTTAGTAGGCACCCAGTGTTGGGATAGATAGATGGATGAATGGATGGGGGAACAGAATATTTGATGTTGAATCGTTCTGTCCTTTATTTGACTTGTTTATTGATTCAAAGAACAAAGCATGATGGCCTCTCTTGTTAGCTGTGCAATGTGCCACGTTTCAGTTGGCTGACACAGTTCTTCCAGTGACTTCTTCGCGTGCTCTGGAGTTCACTCAGCGTCTGTTCTCCCTAAATCTGATTATTATCTTTAGGACTGAAAGTGAATGTTACTGAAGATTTTTTTCTATTATATGCTTTCTATGTTCTTCACATACGTAATTGCTTATGATTTTAGGTTTTGGAAAATGGAATTAGTTATTTATTAATTAAATCAAATCCTAAACTCAACACCACAGTATTCACCAACATGCATCTAAATTTTAATTGCTGCTCCATGAATTTAGGTAAAATTTTTAGTTCTCAGTTTACATGTTAGGGTTATTTAAATGCTTTGCTGTGTGGGTGTGTATATGTGTATATGAGTATGTGTGTGTGTATATATATATTTTACTAGTGATTCACTCTAGAGCAAGATTCTGTTACTGCCTAGCCTGTAGCTTTGTCCTTTCCCTGGCATTTGACAGATGGCCTGGATTCCATCCTCTTCTCTCATTTGGATCCTTATCTCTTGACCTTGATTGTTGGAACTAGAGCAAATGTTTTCAAACACTGTAAATATATGAAAGTCAACATAGTGTTGACAATTTGAGGTCAGTATCCAGACCTAATGCTGACCCTATAGTAGATCCTGTCTCCTATTTGACAAATATAACCAACGGCAAAATATGGTTCGTGGCATCTACTGTGTCAAAAAAAGAGAAAGAAGACAGTTATTACATCAACTGTCACCATCTGCTAATATTTAAAAGTAAATTGAGAAGGAAAAACATGCCTACTGTCCCAGGGCAGAGAGTTCTGGTTGCTGAACAAAGCAGTGGGGGAAGAGACTGGGGCTAGGAGAGCGGGTGACGGGTGAGAGGTAGAGTACAGGAAATGGGGAGAATGGAGCCTCTTCTTTGTTTTTGGCGCATGAGGCTTCAGGTTATGGGGTAGGTGTGGAACGGCACATCTATGGCTCCTTTGTGGGCTTGTCAGTGCTTGGCATTCATTCATTCATTGTTCGACACGGGTCCATTGAGCACTCAGCATCAGGCAGTCAGTATTCTGCAGTATTCTAGGTGCTTAGGATACGTCAGTGAATAAAACGAAGATGCCTGCCTCGTGGAACTTACATTTTAGCAAGGGCGGGCATACAATACACACAATAAATAAGTAACTGCATAGGAAGTCAGACGTTGGTAAGTGTTATGGAAAAAAAAAATTAGAGCAGGAGATCAGGAGTGTGAGGTTAAGTGCATGGTCAGAATATGATATTAACTAGGGTGGCCAGGGTAATTAAGTTTTCTTGAGAAGGAGGAGTTGAACAAGGACTTGAAGGAGGTAAGGGATTCAGCCAGGTGGAGGCTTGAGAAAAGAACATTCCAGGCAGAGAGAACAGCCAGTGCAAAGGCCGTCTGTAGGGAGGGCGTCTGGAGTGGCCCAGGTGCAGCAAGGAGGCCAGCATGGCTGGAGTGGAGTGCTCTGCAGATGGTGATGGTCCATTCTGAAATGGTGCCGCCTGGTCCAATTCCTGGCACCTTGGATCGTTGAGGGCAGGTAGAAAATCCCATCTCTTAGTTCTGGCCCTTGATAAAAAGTTGCGTCACTATAGGGCTTCCCCTCCTTTCACAACCCCATGCTCAGGTCCTGTTTGTTGGATCAGAGGCACCATGTCCTGGTGGCTGGCCAGGAGGTGCTTCCAGCATCAGCAGGACATGTGTTTAATGCAGCCCTTCCTCATTGACTCTGGGGCCCTTGTAATGGGCCCAGTTGACTAGTTTAGATCTCTGCTATCGTAGAGTTATTTTAACTTCAGAGCCATCCTGGGTCACCTTTGTAAATCCCCGACTTTACATATCAGAGAGGTGGGGTGATTAAAACTACGTCTTGCCTTCGCAAAAGACCTGGGACTCGCTCAAATTGATCCACTGTCACCCCAATATTCAGCTTTATGAAATGAGGATCTCAGAGAGTGGTACCCTTGACTGAGATATAAAAGTCTGGGTTCCATCCTAATCCCAGAACAAAACCTGCCTTCTTGCCCTGTGTCTGCCTAAAAAGGCCAGTCACGTGACTACTCCTAGGCAAAAGAAGGTTCACCTCTCTGGGACGAATTATTTGAAAATTATTCATTGGTGCACACCTATTATTTAAATCCTAGACAAAACGTTTTGGTCAGCCTCTGTCTTAGGGAGATGCTAACAGTCATGCACCCCATAGCGATGTTTTGGTCTACAGTGGGGACAGCATATACAATAGTGGTCCCACAAGATTATAATGGAACTAAAAATGTTCTATTGTCAAGTGATTTGCATTACTGTTGCCTCCAGTATTCAATTCAGTACAGTAACATGCTGTAAAGGTTGATAGCCTAGGACTAACAGGCTATATTATATAGCCTGAGCGTGTGGTAGGCTATATCATCTAGGTTTATGTAAGTACACTCTGTAATGTTTGCACAACAATGAAATCGCCTAACAGTGCATTTCTCGGAACTATCCCCCTTGTTAAGCGACACATGACAGTGTTCTCGGAAGCTCTGATTCCAAAAGAATAAACGATAAAGACGGAGGAAAATGTCACTCTCTCTGCCTATTGAATTAGGACAATCATGGTCCTGGAAATAAGAAAGATAAAGGAAGGGAAGGGGACACAGACTCCATCAGGAAAAACTCAAAACTCATTTACAAGGAGAATTGCTTGATCAGTTGCAACCAGTGGCAGTTATTCACTTCTTTGCGTCCTAACCCACTGCGGCTTGAACCACGCAACCTGGCACAGGATTGGATTTTAGCGGACACTGTTCTCACCTCCTCAGGTGAATTGAAAGCGTCTTGCACAGTGCCTGAACACAGCAGGCTTTTCCTTATGGCCGAGAATCATGTCTTATTTTCAGGCTGGCACACACTACTGCTCTCCGGCTTTCCCAGGTGGGGGAAAAGAAGAGGGTCCAAAACTGGGTAGCAATGAATTTATAATATTACTTGGAATACAATGTGATTTTCTCAATTTTTTCTGATGAAGATAATTATATTTATCTTTCTCAAAAGCCCTTTTCTTTGCACTGTTTCTTTGGCACGCCTGTTTCTTTTCCTGCCAAATTTACAATGCTATTTGTAAGTAGACATTCAAGGAGTCGTATTTTAGACATTTTTGGACAGCACTAGAAACTCAACTTTTCTAGTATGTGTCATGAGTGCCACCCCAGTGTCCAGACACAGTTGGTTGGCTAACCCAATGGCTGTCTACAACACATAGTGTCCCATCTCCCTTGCAGCTAGGGTGGCCACATGACTTAGTTTTAGCCCCTAAGCTTGAAGTGGGAGTCTTTTAGACGTGGCTGGTGGAATAACTTCTACTTTTCTGGCTAAAAAGGGACAGATTTAGTTGTCAGGGCCCTTCGCCTTTGCCCTGGCTGCCTTAGCCCAGGTAATGTTGCTCGGGCTCATCTTCGTGGAGTTGCTCCTCTGCAGGCTGCGGTTTCAGGAAGTGCTAAGCCGCTGACAGCAAACACAGGGATTTCTCTAGATCCATTGCTTTCCCGGCTCTGTGCCTCTGCATGCCTAAAATTCTGTGTTAGGAATGTGACTGGCTGATCCGACCTCTGGAGATGAGGAATCTGCTGAATTGTCTTTTTGGATGGATTTTGATATTATTTTCCCGTAAGAGGCATAGATTTTATTTATTAATTGTTTAAACAGTTTTTTAGCCATAAAGGTACACAATTATTAAAAAATTCAAACTGTACATAATGTATTAGGTGAAAGGCTTCTCTCCTTCCTCGAAAGGAAACATTTCTGATGTATTGTTCCCAAAACTTTGAATTATGTGTACATATATTCATTCGCACTAAAAAGATCATACTGCATGATGTTCGCAACTTAATTTTTAAACTTCTTTCTCTGCATGTATATGTATACCATATTTTTAAAATTGGCACATGGTATAAAGCACTGCATAGATAAATCATAGAGAAAATGCAAGTTGAAACCACAATGTGATACCACTGCATACCTAGTATATCCATTATGCATAATGTTGCTATGAACATGGATCTACAAATCTGTCTTCGAGAACCTGCTTTCAATTCTTTGGAATGAGTGTCCAGAAGTGGAGTTGCTGGATCATATGGTAATTCCACTTTTGATTTTTTTGAGGAATGACCATACTGTTTCCTATAGCAAGTACACCATTTACATTCTCATCAACAGTGCACAAGGGAGTTTTTTTATATTTTTGATACAAACTTTTTTATGTACACTATTTGATTGTTAAATATTATAATTTACATAAATTAAGTTAATGTAAATTAATTCAAATTTATTATATATTATATTCCTGAAATTAAACCTCATATTGATTGAAAATAAATATATTATAAATTCATACTAAAATTTTTTCCCCACAAGTATAGCATCTGAAAAGCCAAGTGGTGCAATGTTCAGTAAAAGAAGAAAGGATGCGTGATGAAATGGATTAAAATTATATGAGGCAGTTATAAGTTTGGCTAGAAAACACAGTATTTCAAATACTGAAAAGGAATCTCTAACATTAACATTATTAGAATAGAACAATCATCAATTCAAAGTTAGCTAAAGAATCTCTTTTGAATTATGAAGAAAAACTGAAGAAAGGAAAATGTTAGACATTTCAAGAACTTGTAAACAAGAGTGTGAGCAAAAAAATAAGAAAATGGCGTTTGCAATAAATTTTAATCATGCTTCATTGTAACCACTAATTTCCAATAAAAGAAGAATGATTTTAAAAGCACACGGACCCAAACAAGGATAAGATCCAGATTATAGATAATCTACTTTACATGATGACTCAACGTTTTGAAAGACTTTTTATTTAATGTCTAAAGGCAAGTAGATTCATTGTGACTGGCTTATTCTAAAGAATTTTTGTCTTTGTTTTCCATGCATACTGATGCAATGGAATCGGATATTTGCAACTCAAAAAAAGGTTTCAACAATTGAAAGAATTTGAACAGTTTTTTTTGTCATAAAAATTCCATGTTTCATCATGATGCTTTTGTAAAATGGAAGTATTCTAAAAAATATTCAAACGGATAGTTTAATAGATGATTTGCAGAAGGCAATAAAATTAGAGAAACAAAAATGAGACAATATTTTGTGATTTTTAGATGTTGCTATGTTTGGTGTAATAGTAATATACTTCTTACAGAATGACAAGAAATTATCGAAAGCATAGATGCTAGATTGTTTCTAAACTTAGTTGAACTTATAGGTCATTCATGGTGGTAGAGCTAATCATATAGCTAATCATAAAAATTCATAATTCATAACTTATTTGTCTAATAAAATTCAAAACAATAATGCTACTAGAAAATCATAGTATATTTGAATATTGAAAATAAAAGAAGCAAAATACTTTGATTTTGATTATACACCAGATGTTGTAAACAAATATGCCAGATTATTAGGTATGTATGCTCATTTTATAATGCTCATTAATAACACTCATTAAGAATATATATCATATCAATAGAAGAAAGTTATACTGACTTAATTGAAATGAAAGAAAAAAACTGGATATGATCTAGCTGGTGAAATTATTAATGAATTGGAAAAAGATGATATTGATAAAAATGCTCATTGCCAGAGATACACTAATGGAGCTTTCACTTGTGTATACAAGAGTATATAGCCATTATTTCCCTCCCAAAATGATTATGCCAAATTTGTTAAGTTCTCAGCTCATAATCTTAATTTAATATTCAAAAATGTTGCTTCTGTGAATATAAATATGATAACCATTTTTAGTATTTTACACAAGATATATACCTTTTTTGTGAATTCAGTAAACAGATGGAATATTATTATGTCTGTTCTAAGAATCAAATTTTGGATACCTGATGAGCATCAAGACCAAATGCAATCTAGGTACTCTGTATATAAATTAGAAGCATTTATCAAACATGACAGAATACATTATGCTATAATTGAAAGTATCTTGGTGCAATAGATTATACATTTTTATCCTGTATGGGATAGTGTTTTAAACCAAGTGGAAAAAATTAATAAAGCTCGATATTCAAAAAGCATGACAATATATAAAGTTGTATACTTAATAGAAGGCCTGTCCCTTTACTTATAACAAATGAGAAAAATTACTTTGAAAGTATATTTGATTAATAAAAAACTTTAGCAAGAAGTATGAATATGCTTCCAGAATGTGTAACTAAATGAAAAAGAAAAATTAAGAAATTGGAAATCTATAAATCAATGTATGAGAGTATCAATTATTATGGGAAAAGTGAATATCAAGCAAAAATTATGGAAAGTACAGATATCTTAATCACATTTGAAATGGAGATATGAAAAATTAGGTAAAGCAACTTCAGATTTTGAATTAACTAGAAAAATTTACTTTCTATGGTTACATTTGATTTACAAAAAGCAGTCACTTACTTGGCTCTTAAATATTCTCGCAATTTAAGTCCTGTAGAAATTTCATCTGAAATAGCTCTAAGCGGTGTTCAATATCAGTAATTTGTAATTTAGAAATCAGTACTGTGTTTGTATTTTCTAAAAGTGATACAAGTATTTGACTTCATGCAATCTTATCCAAATTTGAAAGTAGCCTTGAGAATTTTTTTTTAATTTTTCTGAGACAGTGGTCTCACTCTGTTACCTGGGCTAGAGTGCAGTGGCATGATCATAGCTCACAGCAACCTCAAACTCCTAGGCTCAAGCAATCCTCCTGCCTCACTCTCCGGTGTAGCTGGGACTACAGGTGCATGCCCCCACGCCCAGCTGATTTTTGTATTTTTTGTAGAGGGTCTTGCTCTTGCTCAGGCTGAGAATGTTTTGTAACGGCCATCCATGGCATTCCACAAAAGAGGAAAATGAGATAAGCAAAGAGGTAGATTTTGAAAATATTATGGATGAATTTTGTTCCATCAAAGCCAGGAAACTAACATTATAATAATTTCTGGTTTGGTGTAAATAAAATCTTTACATTTAATATCCAAGTTTTAATATATCTATTTTTCAATGTATTTTTTATTTTAATGTTCTGAAAATATATTCACAAAATACATAAAAACATGAATTTAGGGGTACAGTTTTTCTTTTGCCTCAGGCTCCAATATGGCTCAGCATGGCACTTCAACGGAATACTGTTCAGTAATTAAAAGGAAGGAACCCCTGATACATGCCACAGCATCGGTGACTCTAAAAGGCATTGTGCAAAGTAGAAGCAGCAGACTCGAAGGGCTACATACCATGTGATTCCATTTATGACATTCTAAAACAGGAAAAACTGTATGATCAGAAAATAGATCTTTGGTTGCCAGGGACTGGCGGCGGAGGGGTGCAGAGAAGATTGGCTACATAGGGACAGGGGAGGATTTGGGGGATAGATGGAATTGTTCAATATCTGGATTGTGATTGTGGTTACAGAACTATATGCTTTTGTAAAAACTCATAGGATCGTTCACTAAAAGGAGTCAGTATTTCCATTTCTCTGTAGGTACAGTGAGCCTTAGATGATTTATAGCAGGACAGCATAAAAATTTTTGTTTGGAGAAGATTACTTTGGCTATGTAATAAACCCATATTGAAATAAAAAGATTCTAGAGACAAGGAGACCAGTTTAAATCTAGTATAATAGCCCTTGTACAAATTGTTCACTCTCTGAATTTTTTTTTGTCCTTGATTATTGTGGAGTTTTTCACTTTGCTCTACTTCTTCTATGGCCTATTATCTAGCTAACATCTTGTTTGTTTATGGGATCTAAATGTTCCTAGCAAATAATAGAACCAATATGTGGACGGGTTCCTACAGAGTTGCCTAACTCCACTTGAGGCTGGGAGTTCAACAGTTTCTTGAAAACACATGTTTTCTTAAGGTTGGGCTTAATTACCTTTTAGTAAAATCTTGGCGTGGGGACAACCATATTCAGGGTACATGTCAGAGCAAAGGCTTCTAGTCTTTGGAGGTTTTTCCCACATCTCAATTATGTTCTTTATTATCCTTCATTGGCAAGATGGCTGGATTTCTAAACCACATGGAGTTCCCCTGAGACTTTGCATATTCGGAGACAATATGTTTTCACCCCAAGTGACTAACAGTAGTAAACTTTTATCATTTTATGTTTTCATGGTCCATTTCACAGATACATTATATGAATCTTTTATAGAGGTCTATGAAAACTGAGGATTGGAAGAAGCTTTAGGGCCTCACTACCCAAAGTGTGGTCCACCAATTAGCATCTATATCACCTGGAAGTTTGGGAGAATTTCAGGATTTGGGCCCAACTCCAGGTCTACTGAATTAGAATGTGTATTTTAACGTCTTCCCACCCCTGTTCCGTGATTCATGGACACATTAAATTTGAGGAGTACTGCTATAATTGTCATCTGGCTTAATCACTTACCTGGTGTTTACCTCTCCTACAGCAACTCTGTAAAGAGCAGAAGTAAGGTTAGCTTATTTTCATATCTTACAATACTATGTTATATAATATTTGTATAATATAATGCTTGCACAACATAACACGGATATTGAACAAGATTATACATGGAATATTTCAGCCATCATTTATCATGTAAATAAATGTGTTTTAGCAGAAGTTTGATAAGCACACAAAGTATTCAAAGGAAACCATTAGATATCATTTGCATTGCAGAGCTGGTGAGTATCTGCTTAAATATTTTCAGGTAGAGCACAGTCTCAGAGTAATAAACGAGAGCAAAGACTTCTTATGCAGTTGCCTTATCCTTTACCCTTGTGACATCCTACAGTGATCTAAAAGGGAAAATATTAAAATTAAGTTATACTGGTCAGTGATATTTTTGGGACTAGTTTAGCATTCAAATGCAAGTAATGTTTAGAATTTATGAAGAATTTTTGATGACTTCATTCTAAGTGACTAATTTATATAAACGGTTTCTCAAATTTAAGCAACATATTCATCTAATATTATTCCACATTCTCAAAATTTCAAGTTTTTTTCTTTTTCATTTCTGCCTGCCTTAAGTTATTTATGTGATTACCCTAAGCTTTCTGTCAAACTCTGTATTTGCATTGAGGTGATCTTTCTGAGTATGGGTCCTCAATCCGCTGTTCAAACCACTGGACTTAGAGGTGTTTGAGAATTCAGAAATTTTCAAATTATTAATAGAAGATACTCTTTATTATGTAATATTCCAAGTAGGGTCTGGGGCAGCACCCTTTAGTCAAACATTTCTGCAACATGTAAAATAAGCATTCACACTAAATGATATAAATAAAGACTTTAAATAGCCTTTTCTTGGGTCACTTCAAGTTTTTGTCATGAAATTGATTACATAAAGTTTTCTGTTTTCAGGTTTTGTCTTACTTTTGTATTTTGCAACTGTGTATAAAGAAAGATGAACCTTTTTATAATAACAAAATAGGAAGAAATTTTAGGAGTGCTTTAGTTTACCTTCTGCTTGAAAGCAAGTAGTAAGGACTTAGCAAAAATTAATGTGAATAGGTGTTTACACAAAACCAAGATTTCTCAGTCTAGCCATTCCATAACTTTCTCAGTGTTAAACAATTAACATGGCATAATATTAACGTAGGGATAAGGCACAAAAGGAAGGTTGAGAGAGCCTAAGTGCAGCCATTTTGACCAATACCAGACCCTAACCACCCTGAACAAGGAAGTCTCCAGCCTGGGGCCACCTGAGCATGAAGGAATTACTAAGCTGGGTGCCTAAAAAAGTGTGCTTACCTTTCTGTGACAGCGGTTTATGATTAACCTTTATGGACTGCCCTCAAGACAATGCCAGTCACCTACCGCTGGTTCCTAACAGGGTTTTTGAACATTTAAAAATGTTACCATTGTCGCATAAGGAATCTCCTTCCTACTTGGGGGAAGGACTCCTACTCTGTGGAATGGTATCTATTGTCTGTCCTTCTGTCAATAAACTTTATGTCACTAGTTAGCTTGTGCTTGAATTCTTTCCCATGTGAAGCCAAGAACCCCTTGAGGAGTTAAGAAGGTTTTCCTCTAATGCGGGGCACCCCCCACATCAATATCATGAGAGGCTAAGGCCATCTTCATATCTGCTCATACCAATTCTCCTCTCCTTTCTTTCTAAAAGAGCCTGATTTTATCCAGTATGCCAAACTAAAAATAGTCACATGACCCCACCAGACTGTCTTACAGCTGGAGGGGTCATGTGACTCTGTAGTTGTGCATAAGATAGAAGCACGTTGGGGATGGGGAGGTTCTGTGAAAGCTTTTGTTTTCCTAACACAAGTGTAGCCTCTTCCCACCTCTCCTTTCTTCTCCCTGCCTCAAATACAGATCTAACACCTGAAGATACAGCAGCTGTCTTACAAAAAGAGGAGATAAGAATTAAGATGAAAGCCTCATTCTAAGAATGGTAGGGGTAAAAAAAAAAATAGAAACAGACTATCGAACCTCCACAGCCTTGGATTGTCCCAGATTTCTTGGTGCATGGGGCAAGTTTATTATTTAAGCTACTATTTTTGAGTTTTTGTTATTTGTAGCCACACATATTCCTAAATGCTACAGTAATGTCACCACCTTTTTTCTCATTTACTTTTATATTCTATAAATTGACTCTACCTACATTTATTCCCATGCATAATTATGGCTCTATAATTTGTCCGTATCTATTGTTACTAACCTACAGAATGGGAGAAAATATTTGCATGCTACACATCTGATAAAGGGCTGATAACTAGAATCTATACAGAACTCAGGAAAATCAGCAAAAAAAAAAAAACAAAAAACCAAACAACCCTATTAAAAAGTGAACAAAAGACATGAACAGAAACTTTTCAGAAGAAGATAAGACTAATGGCTAACAAACATATGAAAAAATGCTCAACATCTCTAATCATCAGGGAAATACAAATCAAAACCATAATGAGACATCACTTATCCCCAGTGAGAATGGCCTTTATCAAAAAGTCCCAAAGCAGTAAATGTTGGTGTGGATGCGGAGATATAGGAACACTCATACTCTGCTGGTGGGACTGCAAAGTAGTGCAACCTCTGTGGAAAGCAATATGGAGATACCTCAAAGAGATACAAGTAGAACTACCATTTGATCTAGCAATCCCATTACTGGGCATCCACCCAAAAGAACAAAAGACATTCTATAAAAAAAGCATCTGCACTGGAA
>CAUYSK010053355.1:0-10546 GCA_963575035.1 Avahi laniger
GAGCTGAGGTTGAAGAAGTGGACAGAGACGAAATCCTTGAGGGCACTGTAGGATACTTTCAGGATTTTGGTCTTTATTTTAAGTGCAGTGTGCAGACGGGTAGTGGAAGATCTATGTGGATGATGGTGTGAGGAGAGTAGAGGAGATGTAGGGAGACCAGGGAGGAAACTACTATCGTCCAGTAGTTCAGATGAGAGGTGATGGTGGCTTGGCCCAAGATAGCAGTGGGGCAGGTAGAGGGGTAGGTGTCTGGAGTCTAGTTCTTTACACTCTAAAGACTCCACCTTTGTCAATTTCAGCTAGGCATGGTCTCTCACTGAATTTCTTTACAAGGACACGGATGGAGGTGGGAAAGCACCGGATCTCAGGGAGCCTTTGGGACCTGCTAGGATTACCTGGTAACCTGTGTGTGCTTTTGACTTATCCCCTTGACCTGTATTAATCCAGCACCCTGTTGTCCCAGGCACCATGTTTGGCACTGGGGATAAAGTATTGAACAGGATAGAACTCACCTTGCCCTTGCAAAGTTCCCATTCTAGGGCCATTCAAAGAAAAGGAACAAGCTGGGGAATGAGGCAGGATTTAGGGGCTGGTGTGCCGCTGTCCGTGGTGCTGAACTTCAAGAGGGAGAACTCCCTGACCCGCTGGCATACTCTTTCAAATCTGGTGATTCCTGAGAAATCCTTCCAGGAAGTCTGAACCAAGCAAGGGAGACAACCGTGTCAGTGGACGTGGGAGGTAAGGACTTGAAAGAGAAAAAGGGAAGTAGGAAGGTGGGAAAAGACAGGTATAGATAGAAAACAGGCTGCTGGAGAGGACCTGGGAAGGATATTGCTGGAGAAAAATGCCCACCACTAAGCAGATTTGTTTGAGTTTAAAATCATGAATTCAAACTTCCAAAGTGACCATTACAACTTTCCTGGGGCTCTCACCCTGTCCCATTGGACAACTTATTTCATTCCTTGTCTTCCTTCAGACCTCTACAACAACTCCCTGTTACTTCCTCACTCAGCGATGACCCCAATGCATGGAAGCCACCAAAGACAACCTCTTTCATTTTTACTCTGTCAATCCTATAAGTCTGTCTACCTCTGCACCCACCTCCTCCTGCATCATCAATATTTCCTTCTCTGTCAGTGCCTTCTCACCAGTGAACAAAGGGGGAGTTATTTTTTCATGGGTGCCCATCTGTTTGGGATGATGAAAACGTTCAGAAAATGGACGGCAGTGATGGTTGTGCGGCAATGTGAATGTAGTTAATGCCACTGAACTGTACACCTGAAATGGTTAAAATGGCAAATTTTTATGCTACATCTATTTTACCACAATAAAAAAGTCCACCTATCTTGACCCTTCATGCCCCTCCAGATAATCCCTCGTTTCTCGGGCTAGTCAATCTTGACTGCACATGCTGAGTCGCTCACTTCCTTTAGGCAGGAACTGGACCTGTTTTACTGACCACTGCATCCTGACCAGCTGGCACGCTGCCCAGTAGGAGCAGTAGGGGCTTGATGAATATTTAAGTTAATGAACAAAATCCTGTAATCCCAGCACTTTGAGAGGCTGAGGCAGGAGGGTCGCTTGAGGTCAGGAATTTGAGACCTGCCTGAGCAACACAGTGAGACCCCACTTCTACAAAAAAAAAAAACAAATTAGTAGCTGGGCATAGCAGCACAAGCCTGTGGTCCTAGCTACTCAGGAGGCTCAGATGGGAGATTCACTTGAGCCCAGGAGTTCAAGGCTACGGTGAGCTATGATCATGCCACTGCACTCCAGCCTGGGGAACAGAGCAAGACCCTGTCTCTAAAAAACAAAAAAATAGTAAGAAAAAACTTTTAAATCTATTTTTTAACCAAATGAATAAATCCCAAAGATATATTCAGAGAAAGAAGCTGGATGTATAGAGTGCACACTGTATGATTCCATTTAGATGAAGTTCTAGATTCAGTGAGCTTTTTCTTAAAGGGTCAGACATGCATACACACCACATCTTCTTTATCCAGTTATCAACTGATCGGCACTTAGGTTGATTCTATATCTTTGCTATTGTGTACAGTGCTGAGACAAACATACGAGTGCAGATATCTTTTCGATACAATGATTTCTTTTCCTTTGGGTAGACATCCAGTATTGGAATTGCTGGGTTGAATGGTAGATCTAATTTTAGTTCTTTGAGAAATCTCCATACTATTTTCCATAGAGGTTGTACTAATTTACATTCCCAGAAACAACATATAAGTGTTCCCTTTTCTCCATATCCTCACCATCATCTAATGTTTTTTGATTTTTTTAATAATGGCCATTCTGACTGGAGTAAGATGGTATCTCATTGTGGTTTTAACTTGCATTTCTCTGATGATTAGTGATGTTGAGCACTTTTTTGTATGTTTTTTGGCTATGTATATGTTGTCTTTTGAAAAAATATCTGTTCATGTCCCTTGCCCACTTTTAAATGAGGTTATTATATTATTTCTTGTTCAGTTGTTTGAGCTCCTTGTATATTCTGGATAATAGTCCTTTGTCAGGTGCATAGTTTGTGAATACTTCCTCCCATTCTGTAGGTTGTCTACTCTGTTGATTATTTCTTTTGCTATGCAGAAGTTTTTAAGTTTAAGTCCCATTTGTGTTTGTTTTTGTTGCATTTGCTTTTAGGGTCTTAGTGATAAATTTTTTTGCCCAGGCCAGTGTCCAACAGAGATTTTCCTAGGTTTTCTTCTAGAATTTTTATAGCTTCAGATCTTACATTTAAGCTTTTAATCCATCTTGAGTTAATTTTTGTGTATGGTGAGACAGGGATTCAGTTTCATTCTTCTGCATATGGCTATCCGATTTTCCCAGCATCATTTATTGACTAGGGTGTCCTTTCCCCAGTGTATGTTTTTGTCTGCTTTGTTAAAGATCAGTTGGTTGTAGGTATATGGCTTTATTTCTGGCTTCTCTACTCTGTTCCACTGATCTATGTGTCTGTTTTTATACCTGTACCATGCTGTTTTGGTTACTGTATCCTTGTAGTATAATTTGAAGTCAGGCAAAGTGATGTCTCTAGCTTTTTCTTTTTGCTTAGGATCGCTTTGACTATTTGGACTCTTTTTTTGGTTCTATGTTAATTTGAGGATTGTTTTATCTAATTCTGTAAGAAATTACATTGGTATTTAGATAGGAATTGCATTGACTCTGTAAATTGCTTTGGGCAGTACCTCACCTAATTACATGGGAATACTATTCAGCCATTAAAAAGAATGAAATCACGTCTTTTGCAACAACACAAATGGAACCGGAGGCCATTGTTTTAAGTGAAATATTGCATGTTCTCACTTATAAGTGGGAGCTAAATACTGCATACACATGGACACAGAGAACGGATTAATAGATATTGGAGACTCAGGAAGGTGGCAGGGTGGGAGAGGGCAGTGGAGTGAGAAATAACCTAATGGGCAACTAATCGGGTGGAGGTTTACACCACTACGCAATATATCCATGTAAAAAATCTGCACATGTACCTCACAAATCAGCAAAAAGAAAAATTTTAAAGAAAAAATAAATTTAAAATTCTTTTTTAGAAAATGGGCACTGGGTGAGGTGATGGCTATGTTAGTTTGGTTGTGATTATTTCACATTGTATTCATTTATCAAAACATCAAGTTGCACACCTTAAATATACACAATTTTTATTTGTCAACCATACCTCAATAAAGCTGGGGAAAAAACAAACTGGATAAAGAATAGATTTTAAATGATTTCACTACAAAAATAATGATAAATAGGTTAAGTGATGGACATGTTAATTAGCTTGATCTCATCAGTCCACACTGATACATATATCAAAACGTCACATTGTGTAACATAAATACATACGATTATGTCATAGGCAATATATGTAACCTAAACATTTATACCCCTGTAATATGCTGAGATATAAAAAAAAAAGAAAGAATTTAAATAGAACATAAAGTCGACCTTGAAGTGTGGCATGATGTGGGCCAAAGGCAAAAAAAAAAAATCTCTTTTTTTCCTGAGACATAGACACGTCATTCCTAAAAGAGATTTCATGAAAGAAAATAATTCTCTGGAACGTTAAAGAATAAATTAAATTAAAAAATATTTCCACAAATAAAAGCCTTTACCAGCATTAACAAAAAGGGGGGCTCAGGTACGTCTCCTCCGTGTCCCCTTTCAGCACCTCCTTGCCCTCTCTGACCCCTGGAGAGGGTCAGTTTGGAGGCGGAAATGCTTTGCAGCCCGTCAGTCTCAAGCCCCCAGCAGAGGAAGCACTTTCAGCCACCTGCCCTCAACGTCCCAGCTCACACTCCGCCTTCTCCCTGCTCCCCTGCCCCCAGGCCCTGGCCTCCTGCCGCGACACTCTGGCCTTCTGCTGTCAGGAGAGGCTCCAAGCCGTGGACCTCATGAACCAGCCGCTGGACAAGGTTCTAGAGCAGGCCGGCCGCCACTCGTGGGTGAACCTGTCCCGCGCCCCCACCCCACGCACTCAGGGTCAGAAAACGCCGCCTCCAGACCCTGTGGGCACCTATACTCCAGGTAGGCGCCACCAGAAGGCGTGCACTTCAGTGGGTGTCACTGGTGCCCACCCAGACACCCTTGACATTCGGTGCACCCCCGCGCGCATGTAGCTGCCTCCTTCCCTGGGGAATGGCCCCGGACCACATGGGAGGACTGAGAGCCCATCTCGAGCCGAGCCCACGTTCTCACCTGGCTTTCCCCCCACGCTGTGTGAGCTCAGTCACTCACAGGCTCTGCTACTAAGGAAACCAACCCAAGACGCTGCTCGCACGATCCCCCCCACTGACAGCCTCTCCCCTGGGCTTTCTCCCAGTCCCTCCATAAAGCCGCCTCGCCCGGGGCCCCCCACCATCTGAGAACAGAGAGGGGGACACAGCCAGCCAGGCTCTGGGACAGAGGGGCTCGGCGTCCCCACGCGCGCCCTGTGTGTTCTCAGAGTGCGCCGCGGCGCTGACCAAAGCCAAGCTGTTGTTGGTTGAGTCCAAGGACACCCTGGCAGAAATGGCAAAGAACGAAGCGGAGATCCGGGAGCAGCAATTACAGACCAGCGACCGCGTGTGCGCCTCGCTGGCGCAGAAGATGCGCGAGACCTGCGAGCTGAAGGTGGGCTCCGCGCGCGCGGCCGCGGGCGAGGGCGCCAGAGCGCCCAGGTGAGAGCCGGCCTGCGGGAAGCCCGCGTGATGCGCCCGCGCTCCTCCACCTCCAGGAAAGACTAAACATGAGCGTAGGACTGATGAGGGGGACGATCCACCGGTGCACGAAATTCAAGCAAGAGATGTACATCACCCGCGGCCTCATCAAGGTACGGTTTGCGGGACGCGTCTACCGGGGTGGGGACAAGGGCGCCCTGGAGGCTGGGCTCCACGGCTCCGCCCACCGCACTCCGCCAGGGTCCTCTGTCGAAACGTCACCTAGAGACTCGGGAAAAGTTGGACAGACCCCTGGTTCGCGTGTACCAGAGACACGTGGGCACCCAGCTCCCCGAGGCCACGCGTCTAGCTCAGGTACGTCCCCTCCCTGTGCCTCTTCCGCGCCTCCTCGCCCTCTCTGGCCGCAGCCCCGCCCTGGTAAGTCTCCTTCCTCAAGCACAACTGGACCAGGTGAGACCCCCGCACCCAGGTCTACCTGTCCTTCAGCCCTCGCCCACGACGGGCCCTTCAATACCCACACCTGGCTCAAATAAGGCCCCTCAACCCCTGTGCGCCACCGCCCCACACACACACCCCTTCTCCTTTTCGTGCACACCTTGCCCGGATACATTCTCCCTTCCCAGGTCCGTGCCCCCCGCCCGCCCTGTGGCGGGTTCTTTTTCAAACACACCTAGCCCATCCAGGTGTGCTCCCCCGCTCCCACGCCATGAGGCCCGCCCTCTTCCACTGTGCTTCCGCCACACACACACCTGGCGCAGGTGTGCCCGCCCACCCCTGACAGCCCCCCGCCCTCTGCCCCGGCTCCCCGCTCTCCCCGCTCTCCCCGCCACCCGCCCCTGCAGGGCACCGACAAACTGCAGCGCCACATCTCGCACGTGGAAAGGAACCTGAACGAGCTGCTCGCCATGCAGAAGAACCTCACCTGGAGCCTCAACTGCAAAAAGATCGGGTTCGATGTTGACCACAACGTGGTGCGCCTGCGCCTGCGCCAGCGCCACCCGCACGTGTGCTACGAGCAGGCGCAGCGCCTGGTCAACGACTGGGACCCGCGCACGCCGCCGCGCGGCGACACTGACGCCGCCCCCGAGTGATGGGCGCGCCCCCCGCCCCAGCCTGTTGGCCCTGCCCTCGGAAAGCAGTCTCCCAGCCCAATAGCGCTCCCTACCCCCGACTCCCCCTCCGTCTAATCGCCCTCTAACAGAATTTTAATTAAAAATATTAATTATCCTTTATCAGGCACTTACTGTATGTGACTCACTTACCCTACAAGTTATAGTCAGTGTATCCTGGAAGTTAGCAGGATGGATTTGGGTGCCAGATTGCTGGGATTCAAATCCTGGCTTCCCAATTTCAAGCTGTGTGGCCGTGGGCAAGTCACTGTCCCTCTCTGGCCTCAATCTGTCCAACCCGTAAAATGAGAAGCATTAAAACACCCGCCTCAAATGGTTGCAGTAATAAGATAGATGAGTTCTTACGTGCAAGGCTTGTAGCACGGTGGCTGCATATAGGATATCCTCAATGCACGTGAGCTGTTACAATTAGCATCTCCATTTTACAGTTGAGGAAACTGAGGCACAGAGAGGTTACACGGCTTGCCCAAGGTCACACAGGTGGTAGGTAGCAAAGCTGGGATTTTCATCCCTGACTCTAGAGCCTGCGCTAGAAGCAGAACTCTGCAAAGCTCTGCTCTGTCCTCACCCCGCAAAGTGCCAGGGTCCTGAGCCAGCTGCTAAGGATGCAGCAATGAGCAGGGATGATGCAGTCCCTGCCCTGGGGAAAGTCGAAAGTTGATCCAGTGCAGCCAACACCATCCTTTTGGGAGCAGCTCTGGCATGGCCTCCTACAGGAAGCCCATCCTGATTGCATCCACACATGCAGTCATAGCTCAGTTCCTCCTCTGTATTCCTGCGGCCTCTTGGACACCCTGCTGTCACAGACCTCCTCATACTAAACTGTGATTATCGCCTGCTCCTCCCAGGAAGACCCCAGGGCGTGGCATACATAGAGAAGGGGTCTTCATCACAGCCACAAACATCTCCTAAGCGATTGCTCCATTCGGTGCCAGAGGCTCTGTTTGGTGCCAGGGATACAGTGAGGATGTATCCCTCCCTTGTGGAGCTGCCAGCACATATGTCAAGAATATTGGCATTTTTTGGCAAAGCCAGCCGGTCATGTGAACACAAGCGGCAACATTTCACAGAGAAGGAAATGAAGTTCGGAAAGGTAAGCTCATTTTCCCAGGGCTACACTGCCAGCAGTGGGTAAGGCAGGATTTAAATCTCTCTTGCTGCACACCGCAAGCAGGGAGCAGGATCGTCATGGGGCCCCACAACAACCAGCTGGAGATGGGGTAAACTGTGCCCACTGGAGAGAGAAACGCATGGCAAAAAGAGCTCCCTGCCCAGGATTACAGAGCTGGGAAGAATGCCTGCTGGGTCAGACCAGCTACGATTGATTCAACTACCGGGCTTCACAGCCAACTCCCTGATCTCGAGAGGGACCCGATAGCCTGGGGGGTCACCGCTTTAGAAGAACACAAACCATTCTTCTGAAGACACTTCCTCCCCGTGCCCGTGAGGACGCCAGCAGGAAGCCGACGGCACACTCGATTAGAAGGAAGTTTAATAAAGAGACCACAGTTGATCCTCGTTATTCGAAGGTTCCATCTTTGTGAATTCGCTTACTGAAACCCATTGGTGACTTCCAATCAGTACCGGTGGCGCTGTCACAGTCACTTACAGGCCCTCACGGAGCAGCAAAAACTCCCCGGACCTTCTGTGCACCTTCCCCCAGCTGAGGTCAAACAGGCGACACTCTGCCTTCTTGTGTCAGCTCTCTTACAGGAAATAAGCGTTCTTGTTGCAGTCTATTTAGTGCCACATTTTTTTTTTTTCGAAACAGAGTCTCACTATGTTGCCCGGGCTAGAGTGCCGTGGCGTCAGCCTCGCTCACAGCAACCTCCAACTCCTGGGCTCAAGCGATCCTCCTGCCTCAGCCTCCCAAGTAGCTGGGACTACAGGCATGCGCCACCATGCCCGGCTAATTTTTTTCTATATATATTTTTAGTTGTCCAATTAATTTCTTTCTATTTTTGGTAGAGATAGGGTCTCGCTCTTGCTCAGGCTGGTCTCGAACTCCTGAGCTCAAGCAATCTGCCCGCCTCGGCCTCCCAGAGTGCTAGGATTACAGGCGTGAGCCACCACACCTGGCCTCTTTTTTTGCGTTTTTGTATTTTTTGTTCATGATTTTGCTGCTTAAAATAGCCCCCAGGGGTGGTGCCCTGAGCACAAGAAAGCTTCACTGTGCCTTCGGGAGAAAATGCACATGTAAGATAAGCTTCATTCAGGCATGCGCTACAGTGCCGCTGGCCGTGAGCTCAATGTGATTGAATCTACCGTATATATTAAATATGAACAAGGTGTCTTGAAATAGAAACACACAAAACAAGGTTACGTCTTGATCAGTTGACAAAAATGTTGTGACCAGAGGCTCATAAGAACCTAACCCTGTGTTTCCCCGGGAGCTGTGGTTTCAGTATTTGCCTATCCAGTGTTTGCGGTGACTTTATAGAACGTAACTCCTGTCCATAATGGGAATTGGCTGTATTTGCAAAGGTGTGGGCAGGGAGTAGGGAAACCTCAAGGGATAGTGCAGGACCAAGGTAACCAGTAACTGTGGGCAGCCTTTACCACTGTGGTTCTGAAAGCACAAAGAGGAAGAGCTGCTATCGGTTGGAAGCAGCCAGCTGCAACGCCCCTACCTCTGTTCCCTCCATAGGCCAGCGTCTCCTATTACTCGAAGCACCTTGCTGACCTCTGAGTCTCTTGCAATCCTTCCTGGGGCTGGGGCTTGTTCCTTTGCCCACATCTTCGCCCATCCTGGTGCCCAGAAACCTTGCACAGAAATGCAAATACTCCTTTTGCAAGCAATGCCTTGCCCTGGGGTTTAGCACCCTGTCACCCTCAGCCTTGCTGACACAGCCCTGGTTTGTCACCAGAGCTCACACAGTGTTCTCGAATAGCATTTGCACAGTCCCCTCACCTCGTCGCCTCAGAGCTGAGATTTCAGCTGCTGCCCCATATGTGAATGAATCCTGGGCACCCAGCAAGCCTCTCAAGGACACCGTAAGGTAGGTGTCACCATCCCTACCTTAGAGGTGAAGAAACAGGCATGGGGCGCTGGCAAGATCTGTAAAGGCCACCCAGCAAGTAAGGGACCAATGTGGACTTTAAAAAGTGTGGGGTGCCCCGTCTGCCCCTCAAAAGTCCTCCCATCCCCCCAAAGAACGGTCCAGGTACCATCTGAATGAGAGCATCTATAGTGCACATCATGCTGCGGATTCCAGCGCCGTGCTCCGGACCTGCAAAATCTGAATCTCAGGGTCCGGGCATGAAAGTCTGCATTTCTAGTGGGCTTCCTCGGGGAGTCCGACGCTCACACCCAGGTTGGAAATGCATCGCCTGCGCGCTGCCAGCTTCCCAGGGCCAACTTCTGCCCGGGGCACAGTAGACACTGCAGGGAAGAGCCCACGAAGGTGTTTTCATTGTCATTCCTTTTCAAGTCAAAACAAAAAAATAGGAACACAATAACAATACATAATGTATAGCATTATGTATTATTTACACTATACACATTATGTTGTATAATTATATTATCAATATTAAGATTAAAAGTATTTAAATTAAAAATCCAGCCTGAATTATATTCACCTTTATAACCAATGCAGATTTTCCTTCCATTTTTTTATTGTGGTAAAATATACATAAAATTTACCCTCTTAGCCATTTTTTTTTTTTTGAGACAGAGTCTTGCTCTGTTGCCCAGGCTAGAGTGCCATGGCATCAGCCTAGCTCATAGCAACCTCAAACTCCTGGGCTCAAGCGATCCTCCTGCCTCAGCCTCCCGAGTAGCTGGGACTACAGGCATGTGCCACCATGGCCGGCTAATTTTTTTATATATACATATATATATATATTTTTAGTTGTCCAGATCATTTCTTTCTATTTTTTAGTAGAGACGGGGTCTTGCTCTTGCCCAAGGCTGGTCTCGAACTCCTGACCTTGAGCGATCCACCCGCCTCGGCCTCCCAGAATGCCAGGATTACAGGCGTGAGCCACCGCGCCCGGCCCCTCTTAGCCATTTTTAAGTGCACGGTTCAGCAGCATTAAGTACATTCATGTTGTCGTGCAACCGTCACCACGATCCATCTCCGGAAATCTTTAAAACTACTGCAGAATGGGCCGGGCGCGGTGGCTCACGCCTGTAATCCTAGCTCTCTGGGAGGCCGAGGTGGGCGGATCGTTCTGAGCTCGGGAGTTCGAGACCAGCCTGAGCAAGAGCGAGACCTCATCTCTACCAAAAAATAGAAAGAAATTAAT
>CAUYSK010053356.1:0-10447 GCA_963575035.1 Avahi laniger
TTTCTATATATTTTTAGCTGTCCAATTAATTTCTTTCTATTTTTAGTAGAGATGGGGTCTCACTCTTGCTCAGGCTGGTCTCGAACTCCTGAGCTCAAACAATCCGCCCGCCTCGGCCTCCCAGAGAGCTAGGATTACAGGCGTGAGCCACCGCGCCCGGCCTAGGTTCCCAAATTATTAACCAATCTCTTTCTCTAACTAAACACTATTTTATCAGATTTTCAAATTGATAAAAGTAATAGTTATTCTTTCATTTGGTAAATACCAGTTTATAACATCAACAAAAAACTTCAAATACAAGACTTTATTTATTAATAAAGTAATTCATTATGAGTTTTGAAAAAAAGTTTTAAAATATTCTGCGTACATGTTACTGTAGGTTAGGCCATCCAAAAGACAAAGCAAAGAGTTGACATTGAGTCATGGTCTAGGATGATACAAATGAGAACAAATACAAGGCTTATGGTACTTGTTGAGTAAAGACAACCAAAGTAAACTGTACTTCAAATGTGTTTATACAAAAGCATATTAAAGATCACTTTAAAATAGTGTCCATCTTTTCTTTTAAATGGGCATACTCATCTGCAATCATGTACAAATATAATAAACTGGACTAATAGCTTTCTTCATTTGTTAATCTCTAATTAACAAATACAATTCTCTTCTGCTTTATGCAACCCAACAATATAGAATGAAGTCATTAGAAAAATATGGAACTTTCTGAATTTATATTACATTTCTAATTTAAACTGGAAAATACAATTTAGATCATATGAAACATACCGATTTCAGATTTACGTATCTGTATCTAACATTATTAGATATATGGTCTTTATTTTGGCTGAAATGTAAAAATATGATTAATTTCTTAACAACAGATTAGTTAAAAATACTTTCCATTGATAGCAGTGCTAGTCCCTAGAACAAAATTTTGTAAGCAAAACTTATTTGTAAGTTACTATCTATTCAATGCCCAAAATATGCAGATCCAAACACTAAGCCCTTAATATACATTTGCTTTAAAGATAACTGAATGGAGATCTCACATCTGATAATCTTTAAACAATCCTGTAAACATAGTCACCATCTGCTTTCTAATAGAAATAAAATTCAAGTAAACATTGCATATTTGATTTAAACCAACCTGACAGTTAAACTCACTTATGACACATTAGATCATACCACTAAATATGTAAAAAGTTTTAAAAATATCATTTTTATGTAAAGATTAAACTAAACTTTGTAAACATGTTCATTTTTAATAGCTAATATACTGCAGCTGCTCTTTGGTTTGGCATAGTCTCAGGTACTGAATATTCAAGTAAATTTATACACAGGTAAACCAAGTCTCCTGTCTAATTTGCTTTTAATGGCAATGGCAAGACCTGAAATTCAACTTTATTTTCCTTAGGTGTTATCACAAATGTTCAAGTGTTTAAAGGACCAAGGATAGTACTTATAAATTTTGACAGGGCTTCATTTTGACCTTTTCTCCCCAAATAGTCGATAGCAATAATCAATACCAGTTGAAATACCAAAGAGGCAGCCTTTCCCAGATACCCATACCACTTGTGGGCCCTTGCTGAATGGTCATTAATATGTATGAATAAATTCAGCTAAATAAGATTTAGAATGTGGTAAAATGTTGGCCATAAATGAAATCAAAGATAACTAATTAAAAGGCTTTAACTGAAAATTTCTGAAAAGGTGGTTTACTGTGTTATTAAAGATGATGTTAAATAACAGAAATTAAAAGAATCGAGAGAGATTACAATACCACAAAAGTGTCTGAATAGGTGTTTCCTCAGTTGGTAACCAGTGCATGCAAATCTTTTGATCTAATGTACAAATTCTCACAAAATGTACCAGGAGAACATTTCTGAAAGTAGTCATTATGTTTAAACATTTACTATTTCCTTATAATATGCACATCATCAAAGTGAAGTTATGTTTTTGGTTGGTAATTGATATCTCTTAACTTTCATTCTAGTTTCCCAGAATCAAGATGATTAAGACTAAGGAGTTGAAATGAAGGTAGAAGAATCCATACTATAGCATTCCAAACTGTGTTTTCAAAGCTAATTCATCCTTTGTTTCAAAGGGGAAAAAAAAGATTCTTCCTTTTAAAATCTAATATTAGTATAGCCAATGGAAATTAGACAAATCTTACAAATTGTAAACCTACAGTAGCAACTATAATATTTGTTACATTAGACAATGATAGAAGCATCCCTAGTATATTGTTTGGAGAAGTTACTCCAAAAAATTTGTTGGGTGAATGAAAACTAGGGTATTTTGCAAAATTGGGCATCACAGAATGTTAGAAGTCATCCAGTCCAACTCATTCACAACGCCCGTCCCCTGTAGTCCCATTTTACATATAAGGAGACTATATAACCTTTGACACTCACAGATGCTCGTGAGATTTAGCTCTACCCACCTACTGGAAGCAATCAATCATTCTCGGCGAGGGGTGTTTGACTAAACAGTATAAATAAACATTTCTACACTATTTATCTTTTATAGGACACTATTCTTTAAAATTAATGCAATAATTTCTGTCACTTAGGTTAGATTTTAAAAAGAAAAAAGGAGAAATGTATCTAATCAGATTTAAGATTATGCACTGAAGAGTGAACTCACTTTTCAGAGACTGGGGAATTTAAAATGACTACTTAGGTTAGAATTTCTTCCTGAGAGCCATGTTATTCTAAATATATTTTTTTCCCAGTTTGAATTGCATTTTAAGTCACTATTTAAGCTGTTATAGGATTACTGCAAAAAGTTGTAAAGTAATTTTTAGTCATCACCTAAAATGAAATTTGAAAGTCAACTCAACAGCATGTTTTATTCTAAATATCTTTAGGACTTGAAATATTTTTTAACAGCTTATAATATCCTGCCTCCACTCTTTGCTTTTCTTCTAGGCACTCCCACCTCTTGCTACTGTGTCCAATATTTCTACAGCACATGTAACTTTGTGTTTCCCTGCCCATATATATACACTCCTGAAAGTTCAACAAAAAAAGTTATTAAAAAGCAGAGAGAACTCGAAATATTTCTTATACTGCCACATGTCTTTTAAGCCTTGGGCACACACTATATTACATGGTTGTATTAATGCTTAAAACTAAGTCTTCGATGAATTATACCAATATGTTCTATGTTCTCAATGATTATATTTAGATATCTGAATCCTTCTGAGTGTTATTTTATAGCCAAACAAAAAAACTTCATTAAAAATGTTGAAAAGTATAAAAAAAGTAATTATAAATTAGCAATGCCCAGTTTAAAAAAGCAGTTATTTTCTTATCCTTATATAGAACAAGCAACAGTAATTTCAATATTATTCACTTTTTGCTGCCATTTGCCCTAGATGTACTTTACTTAAGACAAGTTTTTAGCTTGTGTTTTTGGAATGAAAATTTACATGGATACTAAGAAACAACTCTAATAATGTAACTCAGGTATCAAAAAAAAATACATATGCCATGTTAACATGTGATGACAGCTCATATTACAGCATCTCATAACAGGTAAGTGTTATTTCCGGAGTAAAATTAAGTTACTTTTGTAGCTGTAAGTCAATGTTATACAAATGGACACTTAAGATTAAGGCATCGTTCTGCTCTGGAGTAGTGCTTCTGCGAATCCAGCGAACTGTACAAAGGCTTCCTTTTTTAAAAAATATATCTTCTGTTATACTTCGATTATTTCAATCCATTGATCATTTTCTTACAAGTGAAATCAAAAATATCAATCCATAATATGTTTTTATACACCTACAAAAACAAACAATTGAATTATTGGTTAAAATTTAATTTTTTATTCCTGAAATATTAATTAAATGTTTCTGTAGGCTAAGGTATAAAGCTGCTAATAGAACAAGAATTCTTTACTATTACTAATATTATAGTAATAAAAATTTTTATTGGCAGTAAATGAGGGGATATCACTGACTTTCTTCCCCTGAAGCAATCAAGAGAGTATTTTAGAAGGGGAGATTCTCAACAGTACTTCCTGACTGCTAATTTGGATAGCATTTGAGAAGATATTTTATCTACCTATACCTGTTCTAAGATTGGTACAGGATGTGGGCAAGTTCCCACAGCAACTTTAGAGGAACTGGAGCTGAGGATTCTCAACAACCACAAGCATCAGCCATTATTCTGGCCACATTAAGAAGAAATGTAGACTGAGGACCTGTCTAGGGACCAAGTGCTACTGCACAGCTGCAGCTCTTGGTGGCATGGATCTGGCCCTCAATCCCCACATGCAGGTCCTGTAGTCCTCTTCAGGGGGCAGCCCATTCCGCCCAATGTGACCCCCAACCCCAGTACCTGTACCCTTACTTTGTACTGGGTCTTAGGTTCTGGCTGTAACCCTGGACACAGGCTCTAGGTCCTCTGCAAGGACCTGACTGCTCATGACAAACCTGTGGGCGAGGAAGCAGATGCTTCCCTGAGTTAACACTCCAGATGAGACCCCTTTGGAAAAACGAGCTCCTGCCGCACGGTCACTTATTACACTGCCATGCTCTGTTGTATCTTTTACAAACCAAGTAACATTGATGAACTTTTTAAGTCTTTCTATCAGCCTTTAATTTTAGTCACTCTTCTTTGAATCAAAAGTCATCTTTTTTTCTTAAATTAATAAGGTACTGTTTACTGAAAAGGTTAGCTGTCTACATACCAGTATGAAACAATTTTTATTAGTTTTGTCATTAATTTACTGATAAATGTTTACTAAGATTGTGCTGGAAGTGGTAAGAAAAATGAGATTGTGGCAGATCTTCCCATCTCTCCTATACTGCCTAAATTCGCTGATATAATTGAAAAGACTGAAAAAAGATAGAAATGCAAATTGTTCTGAGTTATGAAATATGCAAATAAACTGCATTTGTTAAAGGAAATTACCTTTATACTGTCTTACCTTGCTCTTATTCAAATGGTTAGTAATGAACAAGTGGTACTCAATTTTCTATTGCCACTGTAACATGGTTATGTGTCCCTGTAAGCACATAATTATATATGATGTGACGAAAAAAAGTATTAAGTTTCTGGCTAAGTAGTGAAATTGATTACAGTAAAAACAACTATTATGTGAGCACTAAACAGGCTTACAGTGCCAACCATTTGTCTTCTTGTAGAACCCAAAAGTAAGTAAAGAGCATTAAGAGTCAAATTCTGGTTTTATGCTTATCCTTGTGAAAATATCCATTAACTTTAAAGATGCTAAGCAGCAATAATTAAGAAGTACACAAATTAGTCCAGGCATGATGGCTTACACTTGTAATCCTAGCACTTTGGGAGGCCGAGGCAGGAGAATCACTTGAGTTCAGGAGTTTGGGGTTGGAGTAAGCTATGATGATGCCATTGCAATCCAGCCTGGGCATCAGAGTGAAACCGGGAGTGAAAAAAAGAAAAGAAAAGAAATATACAAAATGAACTTTCCCCTTCATCTTTCTTTTTAAGAGACAAGGTTTCCTATGTTGCCTAGGCTGGCCTCAAACTCTTGGGATTTCCCTTGATCTTATACAAAGGGTGTAATTATCCTAAAGATACTAATTTAAGAGAATGTTTTAAGTGCTACTAAAAGTCAATAAAATAAACAGCAAAAAAAATCTGAAATTCTAATAGCAAGCTTTTAGGGTATTTCCTGGAGTTAGTACAAATTTATTTCCAAACCATTTTTCAACAATCCAAGAGGATAATGAAAATGCTATTATTATTATCAACAGGAATCACCTCATATATGTTTTAGGCTATAAAGCCTAAAACAGAGTTAAGTGGCCAGACCATATTGCAAACCCAGGTCTAGTTAAAAATTCCACTTCAATTTTATCAACTATTCTATGCTGTATCCACAACTCACAATATTTGGCTGGGTAAAAAAAAAGAACCCAGGTAAACAGAACAAAAGACAACATTAGCCACTACACTCTCCTCACTCTCCCCCATTTCCCATAAAAGCTACCAGTAAACACGAACACATGTATTTTATTTAAAAGTTTCACACATCTTAGCAGTTTAAAATGTCATATTATTTTGATTTTTCCAAATTTATTACATCTGATGATTTTCATTTGAACCAGACACAGCAGTGTTTTCAGGTGTGAATTATTACCTGATCTGACGATGCCTTCTTCAGCTCCATTCTCTAGCCACTGAGATTCACTGTCCAACAAGCGGTTTTTTGATTCACTAAGTGGTTTGATAGGAAAAGGTTGATTTGAGCCAATACTGAAAGGAAGAGCAGGTAATTTAGAAAATAGCTTAATGCTCAATTAGGGGTACTTAATAAATTAATAAGCAGCAAATTAGTACTCCTTCTCCTAAATATGTGAGGGCAACTCATGAGATCTCAGCACTCTGAAAAACTCTTCAAAAGAAATCTTCAAAAGAAAAATATGCCTGCAACCCCCCATTAAATTGCTCTCTAAACCCAAGAATCTGTATTCCAACACTGCCAATGAAAACAATTAGACAAAAGAAAAAAAGCTCCAGAGGCCAGTCTGAAATGTTTTAATATATGTTAATCAAGAGCCATAAGGTAATACAAGGACAGGTGAGGATCTATGTCTGTGGCCAGTACAAAAAAATTACCTGTCATTTCCCAAGTTTTCTGCTTTCTACCTCTGCAGTATAGATCTAAGGGGAAAAAATGATTCAGTGATTTAGCGTAGACTTATATTTCTAGCTAAGAGATCCAAGAAGGGAGGGAATGAAGGAAAGAAAGGAGGAGGAAAAGGGAACTAATATTTGTTGGGTCCCTATTATGGGTCAGACACTGTGCTAGGCACCTTATACAAATTATCTCAACCCACACAATTACCTTTGGAGGAAGGAATCATTATCTTTATAGAGGTAAACACTCATAGTTTAAGAGTCTCATAGTTTCAGTGACTTGTTCAGAACCATAACATATTAGAGTTCAAACATCTAAGGCCTTAGGCTCTAGGTTCTAGGGCTTATGTTCTTACAATATTAATATGCTAAGCTTGGAACTTAAAATTCCTCTGTCCCTACAATTTATTTCTGTAATAAATATATTTTGATTGTTAGACTTTGATAGAAGTATCTCTAGCTTCTTTAAATTTCATTTAAAATGAACTATTTCACTGAATTTACGAAAAACAGTTTGCTTGCCATGGAAATATCTTATGAGAAAATGTTCTCTAAGATGAATTAATGCAAAAAAATTTGTATTTTTTAAATTTCATTATTACTTTGACATGGTAGTTAAAATTTATCAAAGTAAAATAGTGAATAGCACAATTAGTAATTTCTTTGAAAAAATATAACTTAAATAAACCAATATAATCAAATCTTGAAAGAATATTTTAGATGCTTCCTAATTTGTCCAGATTATTTCCAATTTTATGTGATTATACTGGTTTAACTATTATGACTACCCTGGTTTAACTATTTGTTTTTTTTTAATTTTTAAAAATATGGAACGCTTCACGAATTTGTGTGTCGTCCTTGCGCAGGGATGCTAATCATCTCTGTATCGTTCCAATTTTAGTATGTGTGCTGCTAAAGTGAACACTGGTTTAAGTATTAATAAGCAAGCATTCTCTTTCCTACTCTCAGGTGTTCTAGTCTGGATGATAAAAAGATACGGTTATTTTATGCACACTGGCACATCAACTCTCAGTTAAAAAAATTTAAATAGAATTTCCCTATCTGTGCTGTCTTACTGAATTACTACTGCATTTATCCATGTGATATGCACACATAACACATATACACAGTTTGCTTTACAATGAATACGAAAAAGCTTAATGACAAGAAGCACACCTTCTGGCATACTCATTTTGGTTTGTAACAGAAGCTTGTTCTGGATCCATTCCGACAAGGCGAGTTGGAAAACTGCAACCATCACCCAAGCTGCATAATGAAAAATATCAGTAATAATTTAAATCATGTTAAGTTAAAGTGGTCAAATTTAACATCAGTCTTTCAGAGGCATGGCATAAAAAAATTATCATAACTTGTCATTCCAGGGAATAATTCTTAAGATTTCTAATTTTGAAGACATAAGCCCTTTTCTTTTATAATTTAAATACACTTAGAAACAATGTCTTCCAGACCTATTAGGATTATGATGCCTAGTATAGCACCTCAAACATAGGTATTCAAATATTTGGGTAACTGACCTGTCTATCACAATCATTTAAGACATAATTCAGGCTCAAACTGAAATTCAAATGTAAGTTCCACGTATTTATTCATTCAACAACATTCATCAAATGAATATTTACTGAAGATTTGGGTACTATTTTAAACATTAGGGATATGACAGTGAATAAAAGAGAAGAAAATCTCTGCCTTCAAGAAGCTTACACTCTAAAAAAAATGTATAGTCATGCCTTACTTCCACATTCTAAACACATCAAAGTTGTACAGAACATGACTTTCACTTCCAGCCAAAAAGGAATAACTGGCACACTTGACATGCCATCATAAACAGTCAGAAACTGAACATTATAAAATAACTGTTTTAAAAATTGGCAGCAAAAGACTGTAGTCTCAGAAAAAACAAAAACAAACCAAGTGAGTCTCAACTTCCTGCCAGGACCTTATCACCAGGAGGGAAAACCAAGCAGAATAGGGTAGTTTCACCGAATTGAGGTACCAGAGATGGGAGTTTGAGAAGCTGAGGTGGCTTGAATCTACAGGACAGAGTTTCAAGAGAGTAAGATATGCAGAGAAATGGCTACAGAAATCTGCACAGGGCCGTAACTGGAGCATTTTGATGAATGCTAAGCTGCACGTGTGAATCCAGGTCAAGAACAACTGTGAAGCACAAGGTGAACAATTCACAGAGATCCCACAGCACTGGGAGGCATTCAAATGTGACCAGCCAGAGTGGACGGCTCTCAGGGAATACATGGATTTTGCAGAAACTCCATCTTTACTGTAAGAGTAAACTAGCTCTAGAGAAAAGGCTACTCTGTATCCAACCTAATAAAGCTTGAAATAAGCCTCCAAAAGACTAAGCTGAAACATAAGAAACTTAACTGCCAGCCAAAACAAAATTCAACATTCTTTAAAGGGAGACAATAAAGTTTAGATACTCAGCAAAAAAGCATTCAAAATGTCCACCATGCAATCAAAAATTGCTAGACATGAAAAGTAGCGGAAAATGTAATCCACATAGCTAAGAAAAATAACTCAATAGAAAAGAATCAGAAAATTAGCAATTTCAGTGAAATTAGCAAACAAGACTTTGATGCAGTGAGTCTAAGTATGTCCATGAAGTAAAATGAAAGAAATGAATATAATGAAAAGAGAACTGTAAGATATTTTTAAAAAGACCTGAAAAATACAACATCTGAAATAAAAAATTCACTGGATGGGCTTACCAGCAGATTAGACACTGCAGAAGAAGAGATCAGTGAACCTGTAGACACAGCAGTGTGAACTAACCAAAATGAAGCAAAGAGAGAAAAAGATGGGGGAAGGGGAGAAAGACAGAATAATAATGAATTATGGGTCACTATCAAGCAATTTAACACATGTATACTCCAGAGTACCAGAAGCTTCAGAGACAGGAGGGGGTGGAAAGAGGGCAGTAGGCAGGAAAAAAATTCAAGACATAACTGATAAAAATTATTTAAATCTGATGAAAACTATAAATTCACAGATCCAAGAAGCTTAATGAACTCCTAGTACGATAAACACCAGGGAACATCATTATCAAGTTTTATTCTATCTAATAAAAAAACAAAAAAGTGTAAAATATTTCATATAGGATCAAGATATTCTGTGTTTTCATTCTCAAGGCCCATAAGAATGTCATTAAGTATTGTATTCTCTAAATCTTAAGACATTTAACCAGAGAGACAGAGATTACCACAGATTCTATAATCTCTGAGATGTGCATTTTATAAATTACCTTGAAAATACTGGAAGTAGCCAATATTTCTTTTCATCACCAAAGACTTGTCTCCAGTTTTTACTGCATCCAAGAGAGAAACCATTTCCATCAGGTCCATATGAAAATGTGGGTGCACGAAATGATTCTGTTAAATATAAATAAATTAATTAATCTATTTAAAAATTGTAGGAGGGATTAAAAGTACTGATTTTCCTTTTTACATCTTTAATGTGAAAAACTTTAAATATAATTTTTTTTTTTTGAGACAAAGTCTCACTGCGTTGCCCGGGCTAGAGTGCCATGGCGTCATCCTAGCTCACAACAACCTCAAACTCCTGGGCTCAAGCGATCCTCCTGCCTCAGCCTCCAGAGTAGCTGGGACTACAGGCATGCGCCACCACGCCCGGCTAATTTTTCCTACATATTTTTTAGTTGTCCAATTAATTTCTTTCTAATTTTAGTAGAGATGGGGTCTCGTTCTTGCTCTGGCTGGTCTTGAACTCCTGAGGTCAAACAATCCGCCCGCCTAGGCCTCCCAGAGAGCTAGGATTACAGGCGTGAG
>CAUYSK010053357.1:0-49737 GCA_963575035.1 Avahi laniger
AGGGCCACTAGAGCCACAATCTCTGCCTAGGAGAGCCCTGGGAGGTTTCCAACTGTTGTCAACAGAAAAGAAGCCAAACTCTGTAAAATAATTTAAAGAAGTTTATTCTGAGCCGAATTTGAGGACCATGACCCAGAACCATGCCCAAGAGGCCTTGAGCAGTGGACTCGGTGTAGCTGGGTCACAGTCTGGTTTTATACATTCAGGGAGACAGCGGTTACAGGTAAAGTCATAAATCAATACAAGGGAGGCATACATTGGTTTGGCCCGAAAAGGTGGGCCATCTCAAAGCGAGGGCTTACAGGTTATAGGTGGGTTTACAATTCTTTAGTTGACAATTGGCTGAAAGCGTTAGGTTTTGTCCAAAGACCAGGAATCACCGGAAAGGAATGTTTGAGTTAAGATTAGGGTCTTCAATCCTTCATGTGATGTTATGTGGGAATCAGGTCGGGAAGGAAACCACATCATAAAAACCTGTTTACTGAGATTTTATCACTTGTAGGCGTGAGTGACTCGTCAGGCCCCCTTAGGAGGGAATTTGGGTAAAAGTAACAGATCAGAGTTCAGTCCTCACTGTGAACCCTAACCGAAGTGAGTTGTTACCTGTCAAGTGCTGCAAACAGTGCCTGGTTCCCAGCGAGCTCTAAGTAAATGTCAGCTGCTGCTTCGTATTATTATTAATGAGTTACAGAAGGGACTCAGCCTCGCCCTCTCTCTCCCAATGACGGGGTGCCTTTCCACTGCTGCCCGCAGTCATGGGGCCCAAGCTTGGGGGAGCTGGTTTCCCTGGTGGTATTAGCCTGGCCCCTGATGGGTTGGCCAGACAGAAGGTGTCTGTGCACAGAATCTTGGGCTATGTCCCCGCCTCTGGGGTGGGGGGGTCAGTCTGTGGCTTTTCTCAAAGGCACAAAACAGCCAGAGCCCCCCAAGAGTGTCCAGTTCCTGCTCCACTGGGCTTCCCTGGGGCTGAGTTTCCCCTAGGAAGACACTGAAGTTCCCATTATCATGCAAATATGCTAACAGCATAACATTTCTACGCATCGGGAATCATTAACAGAGTTAATCTACAGAATTAGACAAGAAATGAGAAGGACAGGAGTCCAGCGGAGCACCTGACTTCAGTCTGAGAAAGACCTTGAAGGTTTCCTCTCAGCCCAGATTTCTCTCTCTCCTGCCCTCACGAGCTCCCGTCCACAACAGGAGGTGTTGGAGGGAGAGGCTCTGGCTGCATCTTTAGTTCAGTGTCTTTTTGTGTGACAAAGCCTCTCGTCCAGATTGTAAATTCTCTGCTCTGCACTGGGGTGGCCCCAGGGCTCTGTAGTGCAAGGAACTACCAAGAAAGAAGTATTAGGTTAAGAGACACTGAATTGGCTCCAGCGGTTTGTAAAAGAGGAGATGCAGCCTTCAGTAGCAAACAAGGGTGTGCGCCGAGAGATGGGAGACAGGCTTTGTCTTTCATAAAGAAAGTTCCAGAAAAAAAATTTCCTCCCAGATTCGCATTGGTCCACTTATGCAAATGAGGGATGGAAACTTGCTTAGGTCTGATTGGGTGACGCTGGTGAGTTGTCATTGGTGGGTGCTGGTGGCAGTCCATTTGTCCAGGTGGTGTAACAGGGACAGACCACCATGCCAGCCCCAAGGGTAAGTGAGTGTGGGGCTTTTCAGAATGCAGAGTAGTGTTAACAACAAGGACGATGGCGATAACAGCAAAACACTGTAAAATAATGTAAAGAGGTTTATTCGGAGCCATACGGGGGACTGTGGCTTCGGGACCCCCAAATCCAAGAAGCCCCGGGTAAGTGGTCCCGAGTGGCCAGATTACAGATTGGGTTTATACGTTTTGGGGAGACAGGGATTGCAGGTAAAAATCATAAATCAGTACACAGAATATATACATTAGTTTGGCTCAAAAAGTTGGGACGTTGTTACCGAAAACGCGGCACTTGTCCACGAGGCTGAAGAAGAACGAGGACAAGCGGTTTGAGGAGAAGGAAAGAGAGTTTACTTTGCCGGCAAAGGAGGAAAAATGACCTTCTCATCCCAAAATCCAAATTTTTCCTGAACATTCGCAGAAATACAGAGCTTTTAAAGGATGGGTTCCCGGCTTCAGGCGATTCCTGTTCAACTGCAGCTGGTGATTCTGACCATCTCACGTCTGCTGAAGACAGTCTCGAACTCCGCCCGGAGTCTCCCTTTACCAGGTGGGGCTGGGCCTCTCCTGTTGCACGAACAAACAAAAGACTCACCCCGCCCGACTCACCCCGCCCCTCCCAGCCACTGGCAGCGGCAGGGGTGCAGGTTTAGTTCGCAAAAAGGAGTGGACATGTTTTAAAGCGACAGGAAACATTTTTGCCATGTTTTTTTCCAGGCCTTTCCCTCTGTTACTACATCTCCAAGTGTGGGACTTACAGGTTACAAATGGGTCCAGGGATTCCTTGATTTGTAATTAGTGAGAGAAATACAGCTTTGCCTACAACTCGGAGTCAGTAGGGAGGCATGCTTGAGTTAGGATAAGGGGTCTGACAGAGAGGAAGCCACAGGGTAGGACTCGAAGTGATTTGTTAAGCAAATGGGTGACCTGCAGGTGTGACTTAACCTTTGGCCTTGGGTCCAGTTAGCAATTGTCCATACTCCAAAAGGGAGGGTTGTAAGGAGTCGTGCCCAACCTCCCTCCCCTCCGTGGCTGAGAACTCAGTTTTAAGGTTCTCCTGGAGTCCTATTGGCCAAGAGGGGGGCCATTCAGTCAGCAGGAGGGGGGTTAAGATAGTATTTTTAGTTGAAAATAGTGCGTGACCTCTAGTCAGCACAGGCCACGTGGCTCTATTTTGGGTTTAAGCCCAGTTAGCCACTCAGGACCCATCGGCCCCTCCAGGGTTCACACTGCTTGCAGCTCTGATTGGGGCTGCATCTGGGAGTGTCCCACAGAAAAACAAGGTGTGCTCCGGAGGGCCCGGTGGCCGGAGAGGGGACCACAGGAAGGAGGGGCAGTTCTCTGGGGAGCTGTTCCCTCAGGGTGCTCTTGCGTCTCTGCGCTTCCCTGGCCGGTCACCAGCCTCTGGCCGACCCTTCCCAGTCTCTCCCTGGTCTCTCCTCCCAGCTGCTCAGTCTCCTCCCCTGAAGTACCAGTCCAAGCTCCAGACGAGGCACTTGGTTCTCTCTTGACCTCCCTTTGGGATCAGTGGTGTCTACGTGAGTGGTGCCCCCCTGCATTGTGCAGTGCGCGCCCCTAGCAGCTGTGCACTGGTGGCCCCGTGTGTCTGAAGTCTTCATTGACCAGCTCTATTTTGATGAACATTTGAAATCTTTAAATTATGAAATAGATAGAATATGTGTACGGGGGTGGAAAATGAATTAAATTGACAAGATAGAGGAACAGGACAAAAACCGTGTTTACTTGTGTACATAGGCACAGGAGTGTCAAAAACCGTTTGACTTTAAGAAGGGTCAATGATTGAAGCTCGTACAGCACCCTGAGCTGCAGGAAGGGACAGAGGCTGGGGGCTGCTGGCAGAGCTGGCCACACGTGTTCTGGGAAGGTGAGGGAGGGGTTGTGTGGTGAGTAAAGTTGGCCTCGCTATGCAGATAAAAATTCTCTCCGGTAATAACAGTTTTCTCAGAGAAATGGGGAATCGCATGCCTGGGAGTGGAGTCCAATCCAGCTGCCGCTCCTGTGATCGGAGTTCGTCTTTCTTGGTTGGTGAGACTCTGGGTTGATGAGATGCAGGACGAGTGAATTCCTTTTGGAGGACACAGCGTTCAGGCAGAGAAGGGAAGTTCAGAGAAAGCCCCGCCTGCAGTGCCCTCAGCTTGCAGTCGGAACCCACTTTACAAAATTGACGAGGGGCCGCAGGTGGGAGCCGTGGTAGAAGTCTGGCTTCCACAGAAGTGCAGGCACCGCTAAGAGTTCACCAGCCATCGTTTCGTGGCTGCCTTGCTGTCACTGCTTCCTGCTGAGGAGTCACACGTCCCCAGCTGTCTTAAGATGTGTAACTTCCCCAATCAGTCTGTAGATGACATCACCATTGTAAAATCCGGGGCTGGTCTTTGAGTTGTTTTCCAGATTCTACATTCTGGTGGGCCTGATGCAGGGGTGCCCCACGGAGAAAGGAAAGCCCCGGAACTCACCAAGTGGTTTCCTGGCTTCGTGCAAGAATGTACTCGAGAGCGAGCCAACTAGCCATGGGAAGTCTTTACTGAGACAGAGACAGACAGCAGATCCTACTCCACAGACAGAAGGGACCCCTTATGGGGCAATGGTAATGTTTTTAACGTTCAGAAACCTCATACATGACCAGATCTGTCTTAAAGTCAGGCCATAAAGGTGAATCACAAGCTGCTGTCACAGAAAGATGAGCACAACAGTTTTCATGTCACCCAGCTTAGTAATTCACCCGTCCTCGGGTGGTCCCGGGCCAACGACTTGCTGGCGACTTCCTTGTTCAGGGTGGTTGGGGTCTGGTGTCTGTCAAAACGGCCGCACTGGGGCCCTCTCCACCTTCCTTCTCTGCCTCATCCCTACAACCGACTGACTGACACCAGCCAGACCAGCGGCCACACTCCGGAGCTGACGCCGCGGGTCCTGCGACCCTCTACCCAGGAACTGACTCAGCGCGAGAAGACAATTTCTGCTTCTCAACCTCGTGAATTCATGTCCAGCCATCAGCAGCCCCGATTCCCCAACCCTGTGTCTGACAAACTGTCTTCAAAAACCCTGGCCCCCAAATTCTCCAGGAGATGGATTTGAGAAACTTCTCCCATCTCCTTGCCCTGCCACCTCGCAATATTATGCTCTTTCTCCCCCACGATAGCTGCTGTCTCAGTGTAGTGACTTCCTTCTGTGCAGCAGGCAATAGAACCTGGCTGGGTGATAACAAAGTAATCAGCATACCAGAGTGGCATATTTTGGGATGGCATTCCCTGAACTCCTTCATATGCATAAGGAAAAGTGCATCAACTATAACTGCTTAGATTAATAAATAGTTCCAAAACATAACCCTGTGTAACCATCATCTAAATCAAGACATGGAGTATTGTCAGCAGCCCCGAGGACCCTCTGAAAGAGGTGGCCAGTGTAAAAGAAAATAAAATTTCAGGACCCTCTAAATTTATTATGCCAATGGGGAAGTTAAGCCCTGGAGACTGAGTCACAGAGCATGTTTGCAATTCTGCTTCTTAGATTATCAGTTAACTCTCTTCCTCATTGTCCTGTAAATGACTAGGAGAGACCAGAGATCAGAGTGGTTGGAAGGACCCCCCCACCCCCTCCAACCACGGATCTCTGTTATAGATCAACTGCCTCTTTAATTGTCCTGTACCTAACTCAGACCTGATTGTGCCCAAGACCCCGTGCCTGTTATATCTTCAGTGTGGAATGTTAAATATACGTTTCTCAGAAGGAAAAGACCACCTCAACTAATCATATCATTGTAACTATAAATTAAGCCTTAAATAGAGGATGTTGCAATTCCGTTCAGCTTCCCTAGTCTTTGTATGAATGGTCCCAGACATCTACACTTCCGGACACTCACGTCTGTTCTTTGAAATCTGTACTTCCCATGGCAGTGCACTCTCAAACGTTGCGCTCAAATAAACTCCCTTTCAACTAGATTCTGACCCTCTGGATTATTTTAGGGTGTCGCCACCATCTTGACTTTCATGGTGACGGTTCTCTTGCTTTGTCGTTGCTGTTGATGTAGTTACACTGCCTGGGTGTGCACCCCAAACACCACACGTTAGCTTTGTCCATGGTGGAATTTAACATAGACTGCATCATACTATGTGTCTTATTTTGCATCTGACTTCTTTCACTCAACGTTACATTTGTGAGATTCATCCACGTGTGTGGAAGTAGTTCATTCACTTCTATTGCTGCTCAAGTTTGCATCATCAGAATATGCTGCGATTCATTTACCTATCCTACCGGTGGCGGGAGGCTGGCTTGTTTCCAGGGCAGAGCTATGTGGTCAATGTCACCATGGTCACTCTTGCACACGTGTCCAGGTGCGTTTATGCACCAGGTGTATATCTGGGGGTGACATCCGTGTGTCCCAGGGAGCACGTGTGTTCAATTTCACAGATGACGCTCAGCTGCTTTGCAAAGTGGTTGTAACAGTCAGCGCGTGTTTCTCTTGCTCTGACCCACAGGAGGCGATGTCAGACGTACGCCTTTGTCAATCACGTATGCGTACAGTGGGATATTCTAGAGGATTTCATTTGCATTCCCCTGATGATTGATTAATGACATTGGGCATTTCTCATGTGTTTCATGGCCATTTGTTGATAATGACAAAGATTCTTTGCTTGACCACACTTTAGTGAAGCATCTGGACCTTCTCTTAGACCCACCTCTGCCCGTCCTTGTAAAACCTGCTTTCAGCAAAGAACCTGCTAAGTTGGTTTAGCCAGAACCTCCATCCTCAATACCTGATCAGCCTCGATGCTGAGCTGGTTCCTCATCCTCCACCCTCCCCCAGGGGGGTCTGGTCACCCTGGCCTGCCCGTAAGAGCCTTGTTAAGGGGGTTCAGCCAGGATCCCCATGACCTCTGATGTTTCCTGTTAGCCATTTTCCACCCACTGACCCCCACCCTGCTCCTGGGCCATCAACTCCCACTTGCCAGTGCCATGTCTGGAGTTGAACCCAGTCTGTCTCCCCACCTGCAGGACCCTGTCACAGTGGCCCCGAACCTGCCACAAGGGTCTTGAGTGGAGCCTTCCTTACTGTGCATTAACAGGTGCCATTGAGAAGTTCTTCCCTTAACCACACTCCTCCACGCGGTGTCTGCCCAGGGCGTTCGGCCACCGTTGACAGGGCGCTCTCACCTTTGCAGGACATTTTTGCTTGCAGATTCTTTCATTGGACGGTGTGCCTCTCCCGCAATCCCTGGTGCAAATCAATTTCCAAATCCTTTCACTTTTGCCTCTAAAGGATTTTTCTCAGCTGCTCTCACCTTCCTACGCTTTCCACGTGTCTAACTTCGTCCCTAGGTCCCCTGCATGGCCTCGTAATAATTTAGTATACACATGAGTGCCAGATGTGAGCATGAAAAGCACACCTCAACACGAGTCCCCTGATCAAATCTTCCTTAGTTCACACACGGGTACAACCGGGTTCTCAGCCAACCGCTCCAGGACCTGCGTCCTGGCCCTTCCCCCAGTCTGCTCTGCGGGGCTTGCCTGTCACATTGCTTAACTAGACGCCAACCAGGTCACAGGTGCCTTGCAGGCTTCTGCATTGTTTCATCCAGTCTTTCATGGTTGCCCCTGGAATACCCTTCACATTAAAAAATGTCAACTTTATTGAGGAATAATTTTATCCATTTTAAGTGTAGATGTTTGATGTTTTGACAATTGTGTAGACACACGTAGCTGATACTACAAAATACAGAACATTCCCACCACCCCAGAAAGCTGCCTGTGCCACTCTGCAGTCGACCCCCCAGCCCACCCCTGCCCCAGGCAGGCCCGGATCAGCCTGTGTCTGAAGGGCCAGTTCTGCCTGTTGTGGAAGTTCACGCAGTATGTGCGTCGTTCTGTTCTCCTGACTGCTCGTCCGCGTCTGTGTTCTAATCTTCCTGTGGTCGAAGGGTCTTCCTTCCTGTGCGAATCTGTGGTCGAAGGGTCTTCCTTCCTGTGCGTATCTGTGGTCGAAGGGTCTTCCTTCCTGTGCGTATCTCTTCCCCTTTCACCTGTGACCACACCTGAATCTTTACCCATCTGTGCTGGTGTAAATAACGGGCATGAATACCTGCGAGTAGGTCTCATGGACGTCGCTGCCTCACTCTCATTTCCCTGGGGGGAGTGTCCGGCGTGGGCTGCTAAGCACACGGTCCACTGCATGGGAACCGTCAACACCGTTTTCCAAAGTGGTTGCTGATGGCCAGCAACGGATGTGGTTGCAGTGGATCCACGTATGGACGCCTGGTGTTTTCACTTTGACGTTAGCCGTCTTAGGGATAGAAAGGAGTGTGTCTTCTTACAGATTTTACTTTGTTTCCTGACACCTTTCCACGTGTCCATCAGCCACTTGTACATCCTCTTTATGAAACGTCCATTCACGTGTTTTGCCCATTTTAAAAACTGAGTTATTTGTCTCCTTTTATCGGGTTCTTTCCATATTATCTGAATACAAATTCTTTGCAGGAGTATATATTGCGGATATTTCCACCCATCAGTGACTTGACTTTATTTTCTTATTAATGTTTTTATTTGAAAGGCAGAAGTTTTTAACACTGAATGAAGTCAGATTTATAATTTTTTCTTTTGTGCTATGGCCCTCGCGTGTCCTATGAAATCTTTGCTCACCTCAAGGTTGTGAGGATTTCTCCTATATTTTATTTCAAAATTTTATAGTTTTAGCTTTTACATTTAAATCTATGATCTATTTCAAGTTAATTTTTATGTATGGTATAAGATAAAAATCAAGATTCTTTTTTTTTTTTTTTTTTTTTTGGTATATGGGTGTTCACTGCTCCTGGACAACTTTTGAAAAGACTGTTATTTCCCCATTAAATTACCTTGACATCTTTATTGAACATTAATTGACCACATAAGTGTGAACTTATTTCTTGGATCTTCTGTTCTGTTCCATGAATTATATGTCTACCCTTACGCCTGTGCCATGCTGTTGTGGTTTTACAGTATGCACTGAAATAAAAAGCGTCTCCCACGCTGCCATTCTTTTCTCAAAAACATTTTGCCTATTCTAGGATTTTTTTTTCTTTTTTTTTTTGCATTTCCAGGTAAATTTTAAAATCAGTTCGTTATTTTCAAAAAATACATGTGTGTGCTGGGAATTTCAATGAGATTATGTTGACTCTATAGATCAATTTGGGAAGAATTAACATTTTAATATTGAGTCTTTCAGTCTTTCAACAAGGTATTTCTCTCCATTTATGTAGGCCTTTAATTTCTTTTAGCAATGTTTAGTAATTTTTCAGTGGACACTTCTTATATGTATATATGTACACATACATCCCCAAATATTTACATATTTTATATATTGTACATATTACATGTAACTATACACCTATATTAAATAAATACATGTATATCCTTAAATATTTCACTTTTGATGTTATTATAAATGATACTGTTTTATGGTTTCAATTTTTGTTTGTTGCTATTATACAGAGATAAAATTTATTTTTGTACCTTGAGCTTGTTTACAGAGAACTTGCTAAATTTAATTATTTATTCAAGTAATGTTTTTAGAAATTCCTTAGGATATTCTACATACATAATAATGTTATCTGTAAATAAAGACAGTTGTATGGCTTCCTGTCCAATTTGTATACCTTTTATTTATTATCTTGTAATACTACACAGGCTAGGCCCTCCAGTAAAACAGTGGAAATAATGAGAATGGATATCTTTGCTATGTTCCTGTAAATACTCGGGTTTTCACCATTCAATGTGATTTTAGCAATAAGTTTTTGTTTTGAATGCCCTTTATCAATTGAGAATGTTTCTTCTTAGTTCTACTTTGATCAGAATTTTTAATATTGTAGATAATATATTAATTGGTTGTTTGAGTGTTAAACCTGCCTCATTCCTGGATGCACCCCAGTTGATATGTAAACCCTTTTTTTTATGTGTACCTGGATTTGATATGGTGAAGATATATTAAAGATTTTTTCATATGTGTTAATGAAGGATACTGTTCTGTAGTGTGTGTGTGTGTGTGTGTGTTCCTCGATAGGGTCTTTGCTGGGCTCCCAACTTGACACGTGATCTCGGAAGTCTCTATTCCTTTATTTTTTCAAAAAAGTTTGCATGGGACTGGCATTATTTCTTCAGGGTCAGTATTATTATTCACCAACGTGAGGCCATCAGGATCTGGCATTTTTGTTGTGGAAGGATTTTAGCTGTGAATTCAATTGCTTTATAAGGTACAGAGTGATCCAATTTTTTTCGTCTTGTATCAGTTTTGGTAATTTGTGCCTATTAAGAAATTTGTTACGATTTTATCTAAATTGTTGATCTCATTGGCATAAAGTTCCCCTAACACCCCCTGATTGCACGTTTCCTGTTTAGAGGATCTGTGTCCTGTTTCCTTTCTGATATGGGGTCTTATCTTGTTTTTTTTCTTGATTGGTTTAGCTAGAGTTTATGATTTTTATAGGTATTTTCAAAGAACTAGCTTTTTGTTTCATTGATTTTTATTGTTTATTAATGTTCTACTTTACTGATTTTCACACTCGTTTTTACTTTCTTATTTTATTTACTTTTGGACTAAGTGACAAATTTGATCATTGATTTTAGAACTTGATTCTTTTCTAATTTAACATTCAAAGCTAAAAAATTTCCTCTAAGCACTGTTTTAGCTGCACCATACAAATTTTGATACGTTTTCAATTATTGTTCAGTTCCAAATATGTTCTAATTTTCTTTGTGATTTCTTCTTTATGTTTTCAATATATTCAGCTTAAAATATTTTCTAATGTCTCTTCTAATTTATTATTAAGAAGAGTGTTAATTTCTAAATGTGTAGACACAATCCAGATACCTTTTCATTTATTACTTTGAATAAAATTTTATTGATATCAGAGCATCTGTATGATTTAAGTTATTTTAAATATATTGAAACTTGTCTTATGTCCCAATGTACGGCTTCTGTTGGTAAATGTCACACGTGTTACACATGCACTAAAAAAGAATGTGTACTGTTCTGTTGTTTTATGTAATTTTCTATAAATGTCAAGTAGGTCAAAGTCATTGAGAATGTTGTTCAAATCTTCTGTATCCTCCTGACTTCCTGTCCAATTGTCCTATCAGTACTAAGGAGTGTTGAACTCCTTTATGTGAATGTATCTGTCTGCTTTCAGTTCAGTCAGTTTCTACTTACTGTCTTGAAGTTCTGTCCTTGATTGCATACATATTTAGGGTTATTATCTCTTCTGGATGAATAAATCCCTTTATCATTGTAAAATGCCCTTTGTCCTGAAATCTGCTGTGTTAGAAATCAACGTAGCCACCTGAGCTTTCTTATTTTTATTATTGACGTGTATACCTTTTATAATTTTTTGTACTTTTAACCTATCAGTGTCTTTATTTTTATAGTGTGTTTCTTTTAGACAGTATACAGATGGAGCTTTAATCAGCGATGTGCCAGGGCCAGCTCACACTGGCTCACAAGAGCTGATTGTTCCATTTTCAGGAATTTTGCAAGCCGGTGGATGTCACCTTGTACCTTGATATTAGCCATTGTGGAAGTATTTACACCATACAAATCAGCAATCGATACAAATTAAGACATTTATTTCTCCAGGGAGCTGCTTGATGAGCATTTACAAGCAGGCCACTGGTTTTGCATTTTGTTTTTAGGCTGATGATCTCTGCCTTTAAATAGGTATCATGACTATTACATTTAATGTAATTGCCAACATGGTTAAGTGTAAGTCTATTATCTTTCTATTGTTTTCTATTCGCATCAGCTTTTCTTTTTTAAAAAAGCAGATTTTTATTTTTCAGAGCTCTTATAGGTTCACAGCAAAATTGAGCAGAAGGTAGAGATTCCCCAAATAGCCCCTGCCCCCTCACACGCACAGCCCCCGTGATTATCAACATCGCCTCCGAGATGTGACAACTGATGACCCTACACTGCCACATCGTCTACAGTGGGGTTCACTGTCGGTGTGCTACATTCCGTACATCTGGAGAAATTTATAATGACATGTATCCACCATTGAAGTGTCACACAGGATAGTTTCACTGCTCAAAAATCCTCTGTGCTCTGCCTGTCTCCCTCTCTGCCCTCAACCCCTAGAAATCATTGATCTTTTTACTTTCTCCGCAGTTTTGCCTTTCAGAATGTCGTAGAGTTGAAATCACACAGAATGTGTGTAGCCTTCTCAAGCTGGCTTCTTTCACCTAGAAATATGCATTTAAGGTTCTTCCATGTCTTTTCATAGCCTTCATTTCTTTCTAGTGCTGAATAGTATTCTACTCTCTGAATATATCACAAAGTATTTACCCATTAGCCCACTTTAGAATATCTTGGTTTCTTCCAAGTTTTGGCAATTATGAATACAGCTGCTATAAATGTCTATAATGCTATAAATGCGATAAATGCCTGTGCAGATTTTTGTGTGTTTTCAGCTCCTTTGGGTAAATAACAAGGGGTACATTTGTTGGAGCCTGTGCTAAGAATGTGTTCAGTAAGAGACCATGAAACAATCTTCCATGGTGACTGTACTAGTTTACGTTCCCACCGGTAGTCAGAGTTCCTGTTGCTCCACATCCGCATCAACATTTGGTGTTGTCCGTGTTCTGGATTTTGCGCATTCTGATAGATGTGTAATGGTAGCTCTTCGTTTCAGTTTGCATTCTCCGATAACTTGTAATGTGTAGTCTTTTCATATCCTATTTGCTATTTGTATGTCTTCTTTGGTGAGGCATTTACTAAGGTCTTTGTCTCATTTTTAATTGTGTTATTTGTTTTCTTATTGTTGAGTTTCAAGGGTTCTTTGTATATTTTGGATAATAGTCCTTAAACAGATGTGTCCTTTGCAAATATTTTCACTAGTCTATGGCTTGTCTTTTTGTTCTCTAGACAGTGTCTTTCATAGAGCAGAAAGTTTCATTTTTATTGGAGATCCAGGTTACCAATTCTTTCACTCACGTATCATGCCTGTGGTGTTGTATCTAAAATGTCATCACCAAACACTAGAGCACCAAGACTTCCTCTGTGTTATCTTTTCAGAGTTTTAGTAGTTTTGTATCTTGCACTTAGGTCTGTGATTCATTTTAAGTTACTTTTTGTGAAGGGTGTACGATCTTTGTCTAGATATATTTGTTTATTTATTTGCACCTGCATGTCCAGTTCTTCAAGCATCATTCATTAGAAAGGCTATCTTTTCTCCATTGCGTTGTTTTTGTGTCTTTGTCAAAGATCAGCTATTTATGTGGGTCTACTTCTGGGCTCTCTGTTGTGTTCCATTGATCTCTTTGTCTATTCTTTTGATAATATTAATACTACATTGTCTTGATTACTGTAGTTTTATGGTAAGTCTTGAAGGCAGGTAGTGTCTTCCCTTTCAATAATGTATTGGCAGTTCTGGGTCTTTTACCTCTCCATATAACTTTAGAACCAGTTTTTCAAAATCCACAAAATAACTTCCTGGGATTTCAATTGAGATTACATTGAATCTATAGATCCAGTTTGGAAGAACGGACATCTTGACAGTATCGAGTCTTTCTATCCATTGAACATGGGCTAGTTCTTCATTACTTAGTTTCTTTGATTTCTTTCATCAGAGTTTTGTAGTTTTCCTCATATGGATCTTGTACATATTGTGTTAGATCTATAAATAAGTATTTTGTTTTTGATGGTATAAATGCAAATGGTATTATATTTTTAATTTCAAATTTCATTCATTCATTACTGATATATAGGAAAATGATTAAATTTCATATGTTAATTTTACATCCAGCAACCTTCCTATAATCACTCATTACTTCTAGGAGTGTTTTTTTTTTTCTTTTTTGTCAATTCGGTCAGATTTTCTACATAGAAAATCATGCCATCTGTGAACAAAGATAGGTGTATTTCCTCCTTCTCAACCTGTGTACTTTTTCTTTACGTGCCTTCTTGTACTTGCTAGGATCTTGTTAAGAATAGAATGATCTAGCATGTTTCAAAATGGTTCCTTTCCCTCTCGCTTCGCCAGAAGCACAGAGAGACTTTTCTCTGATACTCACTATGAGAACCTGGTAGAGCTCTGGGAGGTAAAACTCACAAAAGTTGGGGCAGGGGGAGAAATGATTGGATCCCCCTGGTATATTTTTAATATCTTAGGCTTATCAACACTGAGCATCTAGCAACCCATCAATCACATTTCACGTTTTCCTGCCTTGGCGCTGGTTTCTGCAGAGGTTTCTATTTCATTTGTTGTGTTTCTCCATATGTATCTACCTGCCTCTCCAATTCTGGGGGTAGTGGTTTGCCAGTGATGTTCTGTTCTTATGAATGTAAGAAGAGTTGTTGATTTTTCCATTTGTTTAGCTTTTTATTAATAGTTGTCAGGATGGAGTGGTGACTTCCAAGCTCCTTCCATGCTGGACTAAAAACCTCTCATCTCCTTTTCTATTTTTCTATTTTTCTTTTCCCTCTTTTTGTCTTACTTCGGATTAATTTTTTTTAGTATTCCATTTTATTTCCATCTTGGCTATATTTCTTTGTTTCAATTTTTAGTTATTTATGCAGGACTTACCATATGCATTTCAATTAATTCTAGTCTGAATTAAACTAATATACCCTTTCATATATTAATAATTTAGTAAGTTTACAAAAATAAACATTTTCCCCTCCCATCCTTTGTGTTAACATTGTCATTTATTTTGCCTCTATGTTTTTAATCTCCATAAACTACATTTTTGGCTTTAAGCAGTGAATTATCTTTTAGATAGTCACAATAAAAATATTTTATATTTACCCACATATTTATCATTTCTGGTGTTCTTTGTTGTTTTGTGTTGTGTAGATCTGAGTTCCCTTTTAGTCTCATTTTCTTTCAGCCAAAAGAGTGAGAACATTTCTTTGTGTAGGTCTGGGGACCATGAACCCTCTCAGCTTTTCTTATCTCCAAAAGTTTATATGAAAGGTGACTTCTTACTCCAAATATTTCTAAGATTTTCTCTTTCTCACTGGTTTTTAGAAATTTGGTGATGATGTGTCTTTACGTGGTTTTCTTTATGTTAATCCTGAGGGATGAGGCCACTGATGGATCTACTAGGCTTCTTGGGTCTGTGGCTACTGTTTTATCAAATTAAAGAATTTTCAGCCATTCTTCATTCCAATATTTTTCTGATCCCTCTCCACCCTCTTTCTGGGCCCCCAATTATACGTATGTTACACTGCTTGATCTTGCCCTACAGATCACTAAGCATTTGCCCTTTTTTTCAGTCTATTTTCTTTCTAGTTTCAATTCTATATCTTCAAGTTCACTTCTCTTCCCTTCTTACTCATTTAATCTGCTGTTAAGCTGATACAGGGAATTTTTCATTTCAGATACTTTATTCATTTTACATCTACAAGTTCCATTGGGTACCTTGTAATATCTTCTATTTTTTTTCACTCTTTTGATATTTTTCTTTAAATCATTGAGCATATTTGTAGCTATTGTTTTAAAGAACTTTTCCATTAATTCTATCATCTCTGTGATTTGTGGGTGTGTTTCCATTAAATTTTCTCTCTGTAAGTGGTCATGTTGCCCTTCTTCTCATGTCTACTAATTTTTTTATTTGATGCTTGGTACTTTAAATATTACATTATTGAGTGTCTGCATTTTTTTATCCTTCAGAGTGCATTGAGTTTTGTTCTGGCTGAAATTAGGTTCCTTATGTATCAGTTTGATCCTTTTGAGATCTACTTTTAACATCTTTTAGGACAAGTCTAGAGTAGTCTTTAACCTATGGCAGTTTAGCTGTGCTAATAAGGCGTAAGTCTGCGATCTCCCCTCAGTGTCACGGATGTCAAACACTGTGTCCACACTCTGGGTGATCAGAACTCAGGATTCCAGGAATTGTTCATCCTACGGCTCTTTGGTTGTTCTTCACCAAGTCTTATGGAGTTTCACTCTATGTATGTGCTGCTTACCATTTAGCAGAGAACACCTGTGAGTAAACCTGTGAAGATTTCAGGGGTCCTTTATTTCAACACGACTCTTTCTTCTCCAGTACCGGACCCCAGAACTTCCAGTCTCAGCTTCTCCAAACTCCAACCTCTGTCTCCTCACCTCAATGAAACTGTGTCTACTTGGGTCCCCTTCTCTACTCCACAGTATGCAAAGTACCTCCAGGGAGAAAGCAGTGACCTCATTAATGTCTCTTTTCTTAGGGGTCACAGTCCTCTACTGCCAGTTGTCCACTGGTTCATATATTTTATGCAGTTTTCTCACTGTTTATGATGGGCATACAAGTCCGGCACGATTTACTCCGGCATGATGGAAATAGAGATCCATCTCCCTGCTGACTCCCGAGTCAGTAAATACAGCCCAGCCTTTCCCTCAATGTCTGGTCTCTCGTCTGTAATTACCTAGAGGACATTTCCTGCCCTGCCATTATCTCTGAGTCACCATGCTCTAAAGCGAATGTCTTATCTTTCCCTTTCCGTCAGCACTTCCTTCCAGTTTCCTCATGTTTGTCAAGCTCAAAATCTTGGTCATCTTTGAACATTAACTTAATTGTCCATTTCTTATTTTTAACCAATTCCAGTTTCAAGGCAGGCCAATGTTTCCCTGGAGATCTTTTAACTCCACTCCTTTCTCCGTATTTTTACTGCAACCTTGCTGGGACGAGGCCTCATCATCAATGCAATGATAGCTTTCTAAATGGAGCTGTGGGGGAGGCTGGGTGACAGCAGGTGCGTCAGGGGCAGGAGAACAGCTCTCCGTGGTCAACAGGGCCCTTCATGTCCTGCTCACTCCGTCTCCTACAGGCACAAGCCCCTGCACCAAGCTCTCATCACTGAACCTTCCCATATGCTATTCCCTATTCTTGGGCCACTCTTCCTTCCACTCCCTCCTCCCCACCCCCAACCACACTTGGTCTCCAAACTTCTACTCATCCTTCAGCTCTCAAATTAAGTGCAGTCGACCCTGGAACAACACGGGGATTAGGGGTGCCAACCACCCATGCATTCAAAAATTCACATATAACTTTTGACTTCCCCAAAATTCAACTACTAATAGCCTACAGTTGACCTGACAGCCTCATTGATAACATAAACAGTTGATTAACACAATTTTGTATGTTATATGTATTATACATTGTGTTCTTATAGTAAAGAAATACGGAGAAAAGAAAATGTTATTAAGAAAATCATGTGGAAGAAAAAATATGTTTACTATTTATTAAGTGGAGGTGAATCATCATAAAGGTCTTCATCCTCATCATCCTCACATTGAGTAGGCTGAGGAGGAAGAGGAAGATGAGGGGTGGGTCTTGCGGTCTCAGGCATGGCAGAGGTGGGAGAAAATCAGTGTATAAATGGATCTTTGCAGATCAAACCCGTGTTGTTCAAGGATCGACTGTATTTTCTCTTTTATAAATACTTCCCTTCTTTCCTTTTCCACAGTGGGAGTGGGGTGGCCCCTGGGTTTCTTTCCCAATGGACCATTTCTTTTATTGTACAGTTTTGAAATTGTATCCTCCAGTAGATTCTAGGACGAGGCTTCTATAGCCTGTGTGTTCATGGTGCTGCCACAATTACAACCCTGTCACCAGTGCTAAACATAGGACCTGGCCCATGCAAGATGTCCAAGAAATATTTGTTGAATAAATGAATGCCTAGATGAAGAAATAAGGGTCATGTATACATCGTACATTCTTGGTTCAACTGATGTGTTCAAAGCAGAATCAGAGACTCGCAGGAAGGTGGGGTTAGAAAAGACCTGGAGTTGCCTGGGCTAATGTCCCATTCAGAGCAGGTGCCCCTCTGCTGCTGCCTACACCATGGGCAGCTAGACTGTGTTGAATCCACTCAGTAACTGGGAATTTATTCCTGGTCATGCCAGCCTATCTCCGTTTCCGAACTATTTTATTGTTATAAATGGGACCAGAATCTTTTTGCATATAACTTTCATCCACTGGTGGTCTCAGTATTTTTTCTGAACCTGTGCAGATAAGTGTCCTTTATTACAATAATAGCTCTTAAGTATGTGAAAACTTTCTGTAGCACCCAAGTCTTCTCCATAATGGTAACAATTGTTACTATATCAGCTAATATTTGTCAAGAGTTTACCTGTTCACTTGAATTTTACAGCAATCCTGTGACATAGTTGATATTAGCATTACCATTTTAGAGATAAGGAAACTTAGACTCACGGGTGGACCACACAGAGAAAGAGATATCGAGCTGTTCGAGTTTCCCTGTCCAGGCTCCAAACACATGAGTGAAGAAGTCTGAATAGGACTCCAGCCCCGGTCACCATCTACACAACTGCAGGAGAGACCTCAAGGGAGAACCAGCCAGCTCAGCCCAGCTGAGTCAACTCCTGGAAGAGCTGGAGATAAAAAATAAAATGCTCGTATTTGTTTTAAGCTACTATGTTTTGAGCGACTTGTTAAACAGCGATGGATAAGCAGGCCACCGATCTCATCTCACACTAGGTGTGCACAGGGTACATGCCCAGTAGATGTCACCTGCTGCTGCTGCTACCACTGTCACCAATACCGCTGTCACAGTGATGGGCACTGCATTACAGGCATGACCAAACATTGTGGGAGCACAGGGCCGGAGTTACCCCAAAGGTCAGGGTGTGCAAGGAGTTAGAGACAGGAATGTTCCAGAAGGAGGAGAGATGAGGGTTGGGTTGTACCTTAGAGAGTCTGAAATATTTTTCCTGGGAGAAGGACAATTTAGGTTGAGCAAACAGCTCAAACATGGGTCCCCCAAAATACTTCACATTGGGGGACAGATGCTTTGGTCCCCACATTGAAGCATGAGTGGGGAGGGGGGCAAAAAGGCTGAGAACGTGGGGAGGAGCCCATCCAATCTGATGTCTTTTGAGAAACAAAGGCCACTCCTCATTGGCAGAGCATGTCCAGGCTCCAGAGACTCTTTTTTTTTGAGTCTCCTCTGACGCCACAGCCTGTGAGGGTTATCTTACCCAGACGTCGAGAGCAAGAGTAATGGTTCTCTCGTCTTATCTCGAGAGTGAACAGGGGATTTATTAGATGCTAATAGAAGGGCTGCAATCACAAAAGATATGATCCTGATCTGGCCATTGCCCCATCGTATTTCCAGAAGTCGAGATTGTGAGGTCTCGCTTGGGCAGATGCTCCTTCCGGCTCCTTCTGCACTCAGCTCAGCACCCCCAGCTGCAGGCAGGATGCTGTGGAATGCGTGTCCCATGCTTCTGGAACCCAGCAGGAAAGGGCAGAGCAGAAGACAGCTACCTCTCCCAGGTGCCCTGCGAAGGGCCTCGCAGTGCCTCAGTGGGGCGATTTGTTTGCTTTTTGTGATATTTGATGGTCTCACACTCATCACCCACTGGAGCCCAAACCTTAACAAAAGAGGAAGGAAGAAACCCCCTTTGGGTGGGGGGTTTCACCCTGGTCAGCTCTGAAACTCTGTATAGGTGAAACAAGACACCAGAACATAGCTTTGGGAGCGAGCCACTGGCCTGACCTCAACTGAAGTGGACCCACGAAGCCTGGATGGCACTGAGAGGTGAGAATCCAGCGTCAAGGGGAAGATAGAAACACCCCTAAAAGAATTTGGCTTTATCTTTTATTGAATAAAATAAACCTCCCTCTGGTTGTCAGTTTCCAAGGAACTGCTCTTTTCTTGGTAAAGAGTGAATTTAAAGGTGTCCACTTCCTGGTTGAGTAAATGGAATGAAAACCCTCCCTTCCCCAGGGCTATGAGTCAAGACAGAAAATGAATGGGTTTAGAGCTCTGTGGAAGCATTTGGGCCAGGATGGAAGCTTTGTGCAGAAAACACTGAAGGTCAGATTCGTGCTGGGTGGTGCGAGGAAGAGGTGAGAGGGTGGGCCACCCATGGAAGACGTTATGTAGAAGGGTCGGGTGCAGGTCAGTAAGGCTTGATTAGAACCATGTGGATCTTAGTCCATTTGTGCTGCTATAACAAAATACTACAGGCTGAGTAATTTATAAAGAACAAAATTAATTTCTGACAATTCTGGAGGCTGGGAAGTCCAAGGTCAAGGTGCCAACACCTGGTGTCTGACAAGGGCCTTCTTGCTGCATCCTCCCACGGTGGAAGGTGGGAGGGCAAGCGTGATGAACTTCGTGTCTCCATAGCAGAAAAGCAAAAAGAGCCAACCCACTCCCGCAAGCCCTTTTCACAGTGGCGTTGATCCATTCATGAGGGTGGAGTCTTGGGACCCAAGCACCTCCCCAAAAGCCATTCCTCCCAGTACTGTTGCATTGGAGATTAAGTGTCAACATGAATTTTTGGAGGAGAAAAAATATTCAAACTACAGTAACATGGGTGAGATGGAGAGGGGGAAGGGTCAGAGCCATTTCTGGGGAAGGATCCCTGACCATGAGGAGAACTGGCCTCCCCAGCAGCTGCATGTGGGTGCCTGGGGGGCCCCACACTTCCTTCAGGACTGAGTGGCCCCACATTCTGCTCTGGCTCCTCCGTCTCCATTCACCAGAACCCACCCCAAGAGCCCTCCTTCCTCTCCGGCCATCTCCTGGCCATTGCGGGGCAGGAGAGACCTTTGGACAAGTCCAGTGGGTGGTGGGAGCTAGTTGAGCTGCCCTGGGAGAGCATCTGGGCAAAGGGGGCTCCAGGGACCTGGAGGGCTCCTGTATTTTGTTTTCTCCCCAGATCATCCCATAAGACATTCCACCCCCACCAGCCCCACCATTTTGGGGACTTGTGCACATATGTCACTGTCAGAGCCAGGCTGGGCTCAGAGCAGCCACGTGTGAACGTTTCCCCGCACAGACATCTGGCCCCCTGGCGAGCACCCCAGATGTTTGTGGAAATAGCTCCGTGTTCTGCTCCTCCCGCTGCTGGCTCGGGGTTAGCCTCCAGCCAATCCACTACCTCGTCCTTGTTCTCAGATCCTGCCCTGTTTGTGACACCCCTTTGCTCAAAAGCACAAATGGCTCCTCAGTACCCGAAGATGGAATTCTGCACCAGCAGGCACATCTAGGCCACCTGGGATGTCCTCTAATGCCAGACCCATTTAGGCTGAAGCCACCAGGATGGGCTTAGAGACCAAGAAAGGCAGGTGAGCAAAGGTTGGTGTGTGAACATCTCTCAGTCCACATCCTTATCTGTGATAACATTATGCACAGGCTTAGTGAGAACCACGGAAAGATGCTCTTACTTTGGGAGCAACACCCTTGGGGGTATTGCAGAAACTTGACCACACCAATCAGAAAGAGCCCCCATACACAGGACTGAAGCAACATCATCTCTGACCTCCTTTGCAGTAGAACGAGTGGGAGATTCTGATTTGTAGAGGGGAGCATTGCCACCTGGGATTGGACAGGTAGGAAGAGGAGGGGAGGGCAGTGCCCAATGCTGAGGGTGGCCTGGCACCCAGCTGGGGAGGGTTCAGCATCTCACATCTCACTGGCTAGGTCCCCTTTGCTCCTCAGTCTCTGGCCACATGCGCCATCACGCACTGACCACGGGCAAAAGTCTGATGCCTGTTAACATTCAGAGAAAAAGCCTTAGGAGTCACCTCCATCCTCCAAGACTGGGGAATCTCCCCCTCCACATGTCCCTCAAGCCTGCCTTGGACTGGTATTTAAATCCAGATGACAGAGAACTCACCTGGCTTCCTGTCTCCCATAATCCCAGATCCTTCCAAGTCAGTTTCCTGTGTCATTGATTCCAGAATGAGATGTTCATTTGCTTTTGAAAATAACATTCAGAACCACTCAAACAAGCCTCTTTGGCTCAGATAAATCACAGGGGATGGAACGGGAGCTCAGGGTTATATTTCATTTAGAGGAGCCCCGCTCTTCTGGAAAGCACCCAGGCCTTCCCGATTGAAATACAGCTTCCTCCTTAATTTCATTTCACAAGCCCCCTGCCCACTGTCAGTTTGATTTAAGTGGCAATTCAATCCCAAAGTGAGCAACATCTTTCAATAGTTCTCATTATTTTCCTGCATAATGTTATCATATATAAGGTTTGGGGCTGAGGGACGTTCACACCCCAACCATCACTCACCCACAGTGTAGTCTCCACGCCGGCGAGGGTCTGCTTTAGAAAAGCAGGTGTCTGCCTCACTCTTGGGGAAATCGTGGTTCAGTTTCTCATCTCAGGGGAAGAACAAAGCTCAGCCAGATGCCCTCAGTAAAGCTTCACTTCTGATTTTCCTCCATGACCCAAAGCATAATGCGGGTCCCTTGCTGACTCACAGAGGACACATCATGACCTAGGTCTTGGACGGAACTGCCTCGATGCACAGCTTAGACAGAGTGAAGGTGACTTGTTCTCATAGCCCTTGGGAGGCTGCACTGACTCTGCTGCCTTTGGTGGTGTCAAGCCCGGGAAGCGTGCCAGTGTGAATGGCATGTGCCAATCGGAGGTGCTCTGTGGTCCCAGGAAGGTCCAGCCTGTGTCCACAGCTCAGCCCACGCCAGTATCAGAAACTTATTCTCCTGTAGCCTTCCAGAAGCTATTGTTTGCATAGAATGGTTCTCAATGACTGCACTCTGTGTGATTGCCTATAAACTACCAGCGGGGCGTCTACTCCTTGGATCCAAAAAGAACAGGTGAACTGGAGCTTGCCATCTTCAGCACCAAGGACAGCGCCAGGATCACCAGCCTCTGTAAGCACCAGTGTGAGACCCTTGCAGATAGCGCCCCAGGGCTGAGCCTGACTCCTCTCCCCACCGCCCCTCTGCCTCCTGCCTCAGCGCCCCCAGCCTCACACCCAGGAATGCTGCCAGTCTGCAGGACGGCTGCCTCGGAGGCCAGAGGTTTTGCTGCAGCACTTTCGCCAAGTTCAAGGCTGGAGAGTTAAGAAAGGCAGGGAGATCTCTGGAGCAGATGGAGTGTAAATAACTGGGTCTGGACAGATAAGACGGATCCTTTCCCAGTCCAGACCCTCTTGCCCAAGGTGAGTGGGTGGAGATAGGGTGGGAAGAGCCCCCGGGGTCACACAGCACATTGCCAAGCATCTCTTGCCAGCAGCAGTGGCCTCCTTTCTCCTGGTAACGCAGCGGATCCTAACTGGGGCCAATCTCCTTGAGGCAGGGCAAAATGTGCAAGAGCCAGATAGGAAGCTTGGAAATGCGGGGAAGAAGTGAAACAGAAATAAAAAATCACAGATGCAAACACGGGAAAAAAGAGGCAAATCTTCGCACTTGCAGCTGCTCTCCGTGCAAGGACTTACGTATTTGGCTTCCCGCCCCTGCCTTTTTTCTAGGTTTTATTACAGCACATAACCGTGGCAGCTGCTTCACCTTTATCTGGCAACCTGACACCAAAACAAAAACACTATTCTGAGGACAGTCACTTTAAAAGGAAGCCGCTTCTCCTTTTAAAGCCCTGCAGATCCTCAACTAGAAACCCAGCCGCCTTGGCTCTAAAAGGTGAGGCCACCGCTTCCCCGTCACTTCCTGGACAGCCCCCTAACGACAGCTGGGGAGGAGAAGGAACTTAGGAACTCAGCCTCGTTTCTGGACACCCCTCCCCGTCCAAGGTTCCTTGCTTTTTTTTAGGATAGACAGAAAACAACGGGAAGTGGGGCAGGTTTCGATGCCAGTGGCGGCGTCTCACTCTGATCCCCCAGTGTGCTGGGCTGAGTTGTGCCCACCCGACCAAATGCACATGTTGAAGTCCAAAACCCCAGTAACTCAGAACATGACCTTATTTGAAAACAGGGTCATTGCAGATATAGTTAGTTAAGGTGTGGTCCTGCTAGAGTAAGGTGGACCCTAATCCCCTATGACAGGTATCCTCATAAAAGGGGAAATTTGGACACAGATGCACACAGGGAAAATGCCATGTGAAGACCAGAGTGACGCTGCCATGAAGCCAGGGTCCACCGAAGTTAGGAGGGGCCTAGAGAAGATCTTTTCCTAGAGCCTTCAGGGGGAGCACGGCCCTGCTGGCCCCTTGATCTCAGACTTCCAGCCTCCGGAACCGCTGGACAATTAGTTTCCATTGTTCTCAGCCATCTGGTGTGTGGTACTCTGTCACGGCAGCCATAGAAAACTGATATACCCAGGTTTAAAAAAAGCTGGGAAAAGAGAGCTCACCCTTTGCTTCCTTGGATGCTCTGTCTCCCAAAAATGTTGCTGGCTTAGGGAAGGTTCGATGGGCAGTCCTGGCAGCCAACCAGTGGCAGACCCGATGTCTCTGACGACAAACGCCCAGTCTGCCAGCAGTTGCCCTCTGCATGAGGGAGGAGAACCTGAGCTTCCCCCAGGGGGCTGCTCCTCACGGTCAGCACTGCTGACGTCTGGGGCCGGGCCACTTTTGTGGCGGGGGCTGTCCTCTGCACAGTGGGGTGTTTAGCAGCCTCCCCGGCCTCCACCTTCTCCATGTCAGCACGCTGCCTCCATTTAGTTGTGACGACCAAAAATGTCTTCAGGCAGTGCTAAGTATTTCTGGGCAGAGGGGAACTGGGGGTGCAAAATCATCCCCTGAGAACCACGACCCTAAAGGACCTCATCCTCATATCTTCTTAGGCCTAAGTTCTCTGCTGTGATGTTAATGCCCATCGATAAAGCGTGGGAGATGCATAAATCTGAAAGAGCACTTGTTATGAGGCACAACGCACGGTCGCAATACAGAAGTATCTGTAGACTAACAGGATCTAGAATCCTATGGTCACAACTTGGCACCAGTCTGGTCTGTTGGTTTCAGTTAGTTTTTGCAGAAGACTCAATGGGTACCTTTGACTTCCAGCCCATTGAATTAGTTTTCTCTTGAGGGAAGAGATGTGGGGAGTCCCACTCCCTGGAAACACAGTTCCCTGCCTTCTTTGCCGTCCCTACGGTTGGTGGGGACACTTGCTAAGGAGCTCCTGCAACCGCAGCAGGTGCTCCTGAGTGCGCAGCCCATCTTCCCCGCGCTGGAGGGAGCCTCTGCGGCCATGTTGCGCGCCGCGCGGCTTCTGTTTTGCTTGCATGTTTGGAAACCCGTCACGGGCGACTCTGCCAAATGTATTCACCCATACTGGGACCCCGTATTTATTGCCTTGGCTTCAGCTCAAAAGCAAGGGCTCTTTGCACTAGCAAATGGATCTTAGCCTCCCAATTTCCCCCTCTCACTGGTGAGCAAATTGAGTTTATTTTAATGGTATTCAGGCTGTTGATTTGTTTAAATGAGTTAAGTGACCAAAGTGGTATTGTTTTTTTCTGCTTGTTAAAGGCAGTTATGTCCCCCATTCATCAAAGTGTCTGAGGGCATTAGGCCCTCACCAACGCAGGGGAGGTTCCCTAGGGAGCCGGTGGACACTTCAGCCATCTGCCAGCCCACGGCCTCCAGACGCGTGGCAGCTCCTGGGTGGGTGGTGGAAGGTAGACAAAGGCGTGTGTGGACACTAAGAAGGTCAGAATGGAAGCTCTTTTGTCACCGGGGTCCCGTGTGCAGGAGCTGGGGGAGGCACTGGGCAAATCGTCCATTGACTCTGTCACAAGGGGAGGCGGGGGGCAGGAGGGGTGCCACCTGCTCTCCATTCCAGCCCTGCACTCTGCCTTCAATCCTTGGCACCACTGCACCTTCGAGTGCATTTTCCTTTGATGAAAAGGTGGCTGAGGCTGCACGTCCCCAGCTCTGCAGACCTGTGGCTGGGTCCTGTTCTACGTGTAGACCAGCTCTTTGTGTCAACGGACGCCACGGCCACAGCTCCCCCCACCCCAGCCCTGCTTCCCTCCTTGCTGGTCCTCGGCCTCGGCCACGGCTTGGCTTGAGCAGGAAGGGCCAGGAACTTAGCAGCAGGATAGTCATGCTCCGGGGACACTTCTCGGGGCATATGAGGCTGTGGCTGGAGCAGGGTGGGTTAGACAAGATAGAGGGTCCAGCTTGGCCACCACACCCCGACCTAGGGCCCCTTTACAAGCAGTGTCTTTGTGTCTTGGTCTGTCCCTCTTGGGGAATGGGGAGACTGATGATGCAGATGACCTTGGGGACATGTTCAAGTGATACCACATATGTGCAAAGACATCAGAAGGGTTACCGTGTGCCTAGCAGGTGTAGGATTCACCTGGGGTCGAGCAGAGTGGCTTCGTTAAGACAGAAGGCCCTGCTTTCTCGGACTAAGGCTTGGCTGCAGCTGGCCTAGGGGCAGGAAAAACTCAGCACCTTCATCTTAAATCCTCGTCTGGGTACAGAAGCTCCTACTTCAGCTGGAAGCGGAGTGAAGTGCAGCATCCTACCAAGGTCAAAGGGCGGGGTTTTTCAACCTCAGCCTTCTGGGCTGGATAATTCTTCCCCGGGGAGCTGTCCTGTGCTGTGTTGGATGTTTAGCAATACCCCCAGCCCCTGCCCATGAGACGCCAGTGGCACCCCTCCCCACTGTGACAACCAGAAATGTCTCCAGATATTGCCAGATGTCCCCAAGGGTGGGGGCAAAATCACCCCCCTTGAGAATCACTGGGCTTGAGGGCAGGGATCTCGCTCACGCATACGCTGCCTGTCCGAGCCTGTCCGGAAGTGGCTACAGATCTCTTTTGCTCTCTGCAAATACCACGCATGTGCAATGTGTGTCCTGACTGCGGCAGTGGGGTCTCTGGCATCAATGCACCATTATGAGCTTTGGCCAGTCTTTTCCCCAGGGCACGGCTTCCCCTACAGGAATCATTGCAAGACAGCTGCTGGTCTGGGACTGCCCAGAAAGGAGCCTCAGGAACTCCCTGCCCCTGAGCTTGTGGGCATCTGTGGTCCCAGGTATCGTGCTGTAGAACCTGCCGGGTTAGCCCAGACGCAGTTGTAGGCAAGCCCAAGGCTCACACATCAAGACCTGAGAATGTTTTCTTAGTTGTTTCACCATCAAAACATCGGTTTGGAAATAATGCAGATTTAGGGAGGAAATCTTAGACTGTGAACCATGGCACAGAAACACAAATGCCCATGCTCTTAAAGGAGGTCTCAGATAATATTGTTAATGAACAAATACCATTTTTAAAAAAGTCTTTGTGAGGTCATGGCCTGAACTCATGGTTGTTTTTTCTCTTTTCTTTTTTTTTCATATTATTATTTTTTAATAGCAACACCAGAGTACTAAATATACACAGGAAAGTTAATATAGGTGTTTCATTTACAATGTTTTCCAAATACATAGCTTTGAAATACAGAAACAACTTAAAAAAAATCTGGAATAAAAGTTCACCTGTACGGAAATCACACCCGGCCACCTCCCTCCACCCCCAACCCAAATAGATTGTGTCGTTGCTGTTTATTAACATGAGTATGATATGCAGTTAAAGAAAAACACAACATTAAACTACAGTAGTTTAGCTCTTTTTCAAGAAGATGCCATATAAACATGTGTGCAGAGACAGTCATGGTATAGGTCCATGGAGGACACAGAGAGGCTTTGGTTTTCGTTTTGAAAAATAACCAGTGCTCCATGTCAAAGTATAAATAAACAGTTAACAGTTTATTGTATCAGAAAATAATTTAGGAAAATCAAAATCAACCCAGTTTTGGTATACATGAGTCAGGGGAGGGTAAAGTTCTAAAACATTCGATGTAAAAACTGTGAAAAAATAGGCCACCGTGGCCGTCACTGTTTAGTTCTTGTCCTGTGGTTCGGGTTCAGGGTTTGTGAGTTCCTGGTTCCGGGTGAGCTGGGGAGGAGGAGGGGACACCGGTGTGCACTGAGATTTATGACATGAGACCTGGGAACACACTGGGAGTTTGGACTTGGGATGGAACCTTCTGTGTCTCAGACCTGTGACTTCCAGATAGAGGCTCCGTATTTAAAACCCAGACAAAAATTGGGATGTTCCTCTGATTAATCCACACCAAGGCCCACGTCTGCTCCGCGGCTGGGCTCGGGGATGCGAGAGCCAAACATCCGCATGGTCACCTGCCTCCTCCACTTAGTGGTAGGGACACTCCAAGGCTCCGTGACAAGTTGACCTGGCAACGACGCGTTCGACGGTAACTGGACTTCCTGTTATTGAAACACACCGTGGAGCCGGGTTCGGCAGCGGTGCCGACGATGGGAGATCTCTGCGACTCGTCCCTACACGCGCCTCATTCCACAGTGACTCGAGGGCTTCAGCTGTTTCCCTTCTGTCCGGTTACGGGTTTTGCAGTAAACATTTATGCCTTTTGAAAAAAATGTAAAGGGCTTTAAAAATACGAACAATGGGTGGCCTCAAGCTTCCTTCAATGCCCACTTTAATACTTTCTGGGTGTAACTCGCGGGCCAGGGGGCCCGCTCGGGGCACACGTGGGAGCAGCTGGAGCCGGCGTTTAGTCCTGTTCCTCTCTCCGCGGTCCGCGTGTGGGTGGTGACTCAAGTAAATGTAACAGAGAGGTCATCAAAGTCCCTGTGAGGCTCTGCTGCTGTTCTCTTTTGCATTTAAATAAGTTACCTGGAGGGGGACCCTGCTCTGGGCTCCGGCACCGGGAAAGGAGGAGACACGGTCCACATGGGCGCCACAGGAAGGGGAAGCTACAGACACAAAAGCAACCCTCTAGCTTTTTAAGAAGACAATTATCTGGTGCCCAAACTGGTCACGTTTTCCCCAGACATCAGCGTTCCATACCAACACGTCGCACGTTCGCACCTCTCCCTTCTCCCATGCTGACGGAGGCGCGGGAACGGCCACGCACTGTGTCCGGTCTTCACACGAGCAGCGCGACCGTGACAGTGTCCGAGATGCTTGCCGGACCCGTGCATCACCTCAGGCAAGTTCATCTTTGAGGACCACAGTGTCACCAGCTGACCGAGAACTGACGGCCAGGGCCTTCCCCCCTCTGGCTTCAGAGCAGGGAACCCAAACACAAGTGAAAAACAATCAAAAACCGGAACGAAACGTGTTAGATTCCACAAGGGCGAAGGAGGATGTGGCCAAAGGTCCCGTCTGGCTGCCCGGGGGCTTTTCAGAACAGGGAGAATTGTGCTTGTTTGTGGAAGTGACACCTAAGAGCACCGTGGGGATTCCTCCTCCCCACAGCCTGCCAGGGCCACGTTCACCCTGACTTTGTACAACCAAGAAAAATGCCCTTGTGGTTGTAGAACTTAAGTTGTAGGCAGTTACATAGCTTCATATTAGAATCCACATATACACCAGAGAAGTAACACAAGAGTCGCCTTCCCAACCCAGAGCGGACTCTGGAGGCAGAGGGAGAGGGTTCCTCTGGCAGCGGCAGCTGCCCTGTGACAGGAAACCCCGCCAGGAGCAGTGCTTTTGGCTGCCGAGGTGCCCTCACGTGGTTTTCAGGAGCCTGAGAACTGGCAAAAACCCTTCCCTCTCGCGCCCGCAATAGGTCCTCCAAAGGTTGGAAATTGGGGCTGGACTGTCACAGTGGGTTTGAAATTGTCCCTTTGGCTTGGAGTGATGCATGAGTGGAGAAGGATGGGTTGATTCTACCAGGAAGTGGGACAGTGGTCCAGGGGTTGGTGCAATGGTGTTTGCCCCTGCAGATCTATGTACGATGGTTTGAAACAATTATACCAGGGGTTCTCAGAGTGTCCCCTATCATAGATTTTTAGTGGCTACAAGTCTTAATGATGCCAAAAAATAGAACTTAGGCCTGCATAGTGTTCTCACTTCTCCCGCGGCCAAAGCTACCCCTTCCTCTCTGGAAGCAGTAACAAGCGGACTCATTAAGACCCATGTAACAGTCTGCCAACCCGAGAGCTATAAACACCAGCGCTGAGAAAGTGCGTTGCAGAAGCTCGGATATCTGACGAGCTACGCAGTGCGATCAGCCGGGTTATGTCCACATATGAAGGAAGCTTCCAGGGAGTTGTCATTTAGCTTTGCAAATATTTGGGTGTTGAATTACACACCACAACCTGAGCCTCCGGGGAATTCTATCTTAAGAGAGAGACGACCTGAGACAAAACTAATTAACTTTTATGAAGACGAATTTCCTACAACCTGATGCTCCCCGCACCCACTCCCGCCACACGTTACTTAACAGATGTTTTCCCACGGAATTCAAGATAAGGACAAGAGTTAATCCAGGCCCATGGGACGTCTCCACAACTCTCTTGGTTTAGTATATTAACCCATTGAATTGACAATTATCTATGGCACAAGTATGTTCCGATTCCGGCCTCCATGAGAAGACACCGCGTGGCCACTTACGGACTCACTCTTCCCTCCCCCACGGCGCACGCATGGTTCAAACTCTATAAACCTACCAGTCCCAGACGGGCAGGGTCAGCCCAGGTTACACTATGCCTCTTATACAGGACTGAGATTTATGGGCTCATTCAAAACCACTCTCTGGATCCTATGCACAGTCACTCTGAGAACATTTAGCAGGGAATCCATCAAGAGGAAAAGGCAATGGAGCTATGGGAAGAGTTTATTTTATACTTTAAGCTCAGACATGTTATCACCGAGTAGACCACTGTCGGCAGCTGCCTCTACAGCCGGACATGGGCTGTGCCTCTGCAGGCGTAGGGTGTGCACCTCCGCTGGCCTGCCTGGGACACCCTCCTCCCTGACGTCCACACACCACTGCCTTAAGAGCCCAGGACAAGCATGTCCCCTCTTGCTCCGGGCCACGCTATGTTCCAGGCCACACTGTGTTCTGGGTGCCACTGTGCACACGGCTTTCCCAGTCAGCCCTGGCCTGTGTGTTTAATCCTCTGAAATAAGAGCAAAGTAGAATGGAATAGGGGACGTGTGAGCATTTCTGCTCCCGGCTGGCTGTTCCGGGGGTGCTGCTTTGTGTTTCGGGCGGAAAAGGGAGAGACCAAGCGCACGTGCTGCCCTTGGCCCCTTGGCACAAAGGGAGGTTAAACAAAGACTGAAGTTTCCTGACTAGGGACTGCCTGGTGACAGATATGAACTCTGGAGATTGGCTACCGCTTGCTTATTAGCTGAGATTTTTCTGGAATGATCTGAGGGTAGAAGAAGCTCATGCTTTCTGATCGTTTGATGGTTCGGGTGATTTAAGAGACAGTGACTCGCTGTCTAAACCTCTACTTACCCACTCTGTGCATCCTAATGCAAGCTCTAAACCCAGAAACACAACACTGCACACACCCATGCTTCCCACTCTTGGGAAGGAAGGGCAGGGGCACGTTTCAAGATGCCCAACAATCACTTAAGGCCTCCCTAGAAACCCCACAAGTGACGCGAGTGTAACCATCATTGGTCTTGGCTCAGAGCGCGTGAAGGAGAAGGAGTTTATCCCGTAGCAGGCACACATCGATGTGGAATGAGCGGGGAGGAATAATCAAAGATCCTCGGAGGATGAGAGCTTGGCTCATTTATGTGGGCTGTGCTATTTACATTGCAAAACAAACAAACAATCAAAAAACAGTGTGGCAGAGCAAATTGACAAACTGCACCGAAGTAACCATTCTAAAATTACATGAATCACGGCATGTTTGGGAATAGCTGCTTACTTAAGAGCAGATGTTGTTTAAGGAGGAGGCTGCTAAGTGTGCACAGTGTTGGGGGCAACTTCTGAAAAGGCAGCTGCTTTCTGGTGCCAGCAGGGAGGGCACCCCCGTGGCCCGTACCCTGCAAGCTGGATTTCTGTCCAGGGTTCCCTCATCCCCCTTGCGACCTGGTTGACCTCACGGCGACTTGACAGGTAGGGACTAATGTGGAGCGGGGCCCAGGGCAGAGACAGAGCTTGGGGTCAGGGCATGTTCATCATCAGGTCACATCCCTCATCCCCACCCTGCCCCTCTGCTTCCCTGGCAGCGCCACCCTGTCTGGAACGCCTGAGGATTTGGGGGGGAGAGCCAGGTAGAGCTGTCTGTAAGGAGCAGGGCGCCTCATCCTTGGCACTGTGCTGCATCTTTATCCAAGAGGTAAGAACCAGGCCGTTTTGCCCCATCCAACCTCAGACCGACCCTCAGTAGGCAAGTGATGACTTCGCAGTGGGTGGTGGCTGGCAGGAGGACACAGACAGCTGCCTCTCCCCATCCCCGTCACTCTCCTGTGTGGTCTCCCCACCACTCCTGTCTCTCTTTGTTCTGCATTAATCATCTTCCTCCTCCCACTGTAGACTGCAAAGCCCTCGATGGAGGACTACACCTGTCTCACCTTGCACTGTGTCGCCAACACGGCGGAAATGCGACAGTCTTTGTTGAACGTGTGGATGAGTGAATGATCCACCGGCTATTGTGGTGAGCCGGGAAGAACCATTTCTCCTCCAATTGACACGTGAGTAGCATCTTAAAGAACTCACGTGCTGGAACGAGAGGCTCAGGAAATCGTAAGTCTCGGTGTCTTGAGGGATGACTCTGTGGCAGGGAGAGGGAATGACAGCCCAGCGGACCCACCTACGCTGAGCTGGCCCCGAAGAAATAGGCTGACGATGTCGACATGTGGACAAAAGACAGTGTGCGCTGGGGCCATTTGGGAATGGCAGCTGGAAGGTCCAGCCAGACCATGAAGGGGCTGCGGTCCTGGCCTCGTCCCTGGCTCCTCCTCTTGTCTCCCGAGAGATGGGGTTGGTCCAGCTTCCTGAGCCACAGATGAGACTGGACCATCTGGGCAAAGAAGAGAAAGAGGTGAAGTCTCTCTTTGACTGAGTCAAAAAGAGCCTATCCAAGGTGAAAGGGTTGATCTTCCAGTGTGTTTATCCTTCAGTACAAACGACAGATCAGACATCCAGGCCCCAAATTCCTCAAGACCAAGCAAGGGTGGCTGTTCCTGACGTCTTGACTGTGAGAGTCATATATCTTTGGGAGCAGAGACTGATTTAAGACCGCAAGGTCACAGTAGTGACACCTGACTCCCTGTCGGTGCAGCTCCAGTTGGTGGGGTTCTATGTGGGAGTTGAATGCAGCGTGAGAATCCACTCACACTCGAGATTAGGAAGGGTCGGAAATACCTGGGAGAAGACAGGCTTCCTGAGCGGCCCCTCCCTTCCGCGCACAAGGAGGATGTACACAGGAACACGGACTGCCGCCCCCACAGCCCAGGGTGTCGCCACACTTCCCCACCGAGCACGAGAGGGCGGAAACTGAGAAGGGAGAGTCGTGGGCACACGACTTGGCTCTGTCTAGGACCTGCCAGGATCCAAGCCCCATGGGAAATGATCAGGAAGCTTCCGGCCATGCTGGGAGAACCTCGCCTTTCACACGCAAAACTCGGGAACAAGCCGTTTCCATCAGGGAAAAGCGACACCAGTTGTGTGAAGGTTAGAAGGCACTAAGCCTAGAAATGGACTGGACTGTACAAAAGAAGGAACAGATCGGTCCCCAAAGCCAAACCCGATTGTTTCCGAAGCTGTAAAGGTCTGCGGGTAGGGAGGGTGCTGCCCGGAGGCTTGCAACTACGGGATTTCAGACTCGTGGAAAGGATACGATGGACGTGGACACACACTGGGGGCCTCAACCAACCACATCGCTCTTGCTTCCAGTACTTTCTGTGAGGAGTAAAATCTCAAACACATGTAAGGCCCAGGCCTGGGTAGGGGAAGGGGGGTGTGTGCTGAGGGACTCTGAATTCCACAGGTCAAGCTGCGAGAGAACATCGCCCGGGGCTGCAGCAGGACCGGCCGGGCCACGTCATCAGGGCCCGCACGTGCAAGGCCGGCACGGGTACAAAGGCCTGTGCTCGAGTTTTACACGCTTTGCTGCCACGGGGCTGAATTTTGCAGGCCTGTCCACCTTCACTTACCACCTCCTCTTACCTACACGATGTTTCCGCCTGAGGATTCTGGGACAAAAGGTAACCAATTACAAAACAAAATAAAACAGCGTTACATACACTCCCTCAGCCATCAGGAAACGGTAACCTTCTCCTACATGGGTTTATTTTGACGGTCATCAATACACAATTAGATTTTTGGGTGTGGGACATGCACACCCAAAACCTGGTGGCTGCACCTGTGGGGGTCTTGCAGCCCTGCCTTGAGCACGTGGCTGCAATAAGGAGGGGGCAAGGGCTTTGCTACTTTAAGCCTCTTTCCAAGGTGTAATGTCTTACGGACTCGGGAAAGAGTTCAGGACATCCAAGGTGCAGCCCGTGGTCGGGGAAGGGGCCTGAGTTGCAGCCGGAGATGACAGGGTGGACACCAGGAGCCCAACGGGACACCTGAGTTCCCACGGTCAGTGAACACACAGCCCCCTGCCCTCCCCTCCTTCCCAGCTGGGCTGGATCTGGAGCTCAGAGCGCCAAAGACCAGAGCAGCAGCTGCCACCACCTGCCAGGCGCTGGCAGCCCTCACCTGTGCTCACACCAGGCTGTGCTCACCTGGGGCCGGGGAGGCCCCTCCAGTGAGAGAGACGTGGCGCTGAGTAGCTGACGAGGCTGACGACACCCATGGAGAGGTGCAGGCTGGAGCTGGAGCGCCGTGTAGTGCCGTCCGGGACCCTGGAGGTGGTCAGATGCCAGTGGCGGATGTTTGCATGATCTTGGTAAGTGATAAAGCTTTGGGGGGAAAATGACAGAACAAAAACCAAAAGAACCTCTTTCCTAATTCCCAAGCAATATCACGGATACAGATCTTGACGCTACAGTGTGACAAAAACAACCATTTCCCCTCCATGGCATTACCCCACCTGCAGTTATTCCAAGAGGTACAAAGGTGAATGTTTCAAGCACAGTTCAAGGTGATCCAGAGGGAGGCTGAGCCCGAGGGAAGAACCAGGTCGTCTGCCCGGCCGGCCAACAAGTAAGGACAAGCTCGGCTGTCTGGCTCTGACCTTTAAACTTTTAACCTGGTCTGCGCCATTTCACTCCATCTGCTCAGGCACCTACTGCTAAAATTAAGGTTGCACACGGGCTGTGCATAGGAAACATACTCTTTGGAGACAGGACACCCACACCTGACTAGGCTGTCCCCATAGGGAGGAAGCATCTAACGGGGAGGTGAGGGCTGTGAGATGGACCCCCAGATCCCTGACAGCACCCTCTCCTGACAACAGCTCTGGGGCACCAGGAAACCTGTCCAAGGCGGGGCTTGCAAGGGGCTGCCCTTGGACTTCATGGCAGGATTTTCCATCAAGCGTGTGTGGCTGTGATTCTCTGCAAGGAGGCTCCGGTATGGGACCCCTATTCCCACTGGGAAGAGCTACAGTAGGGTTCTTGGTGACAAAACAGAAATGTCAGCCGATGAGGGAGGACAAGAGAGCAGTATCTTCAATACAGTTTCCACCAAGATTCAAAGTCACCCTTGGGCCCAAGAAAAAGTGGGCGGCACCTGTCCATCGCGTGTGGGACAGAAACGCAGCACGTGTTAGCCGGGACACCCAGGTTGTCTGCGTCTAGAATGATTATTTTTCACCTTCAAACAGACTGGAGCCCTTACGTATTTCGGAGTTCTGCCCTGACATACACACACACGGTAAGGATATATTCCTTTAATTTTTGGAACTGGAAAATTGAATTCAGTCTATGCTCGTGTGACACAAATGTCCGAGAATCCACCGCCCGCCCGACCTGATGCTCAGGCCCCTCTGCAAGCAGCCAGCTAGGTAAATGTGCACGTGGTTGTTAGGTAGCATCTTCAAACAATTAAATGGAAAAAATCATATTTATGCATATGTGTGTATATGCATATACACACATACAAATATATATATATATATACACAAACATATATAAAAACCATGACATTCTTACTTCTGGCCCAAGATAACAGCGCACAGTTGGTGCCACTCACCGGACATTTAGCAAATGCAGGATGTGTCATTGAGATGCCTCGTTGTCTGGGTCGAGGCTATCCCCCCGGCAAATGGTGATGGAATACCAGGTCACCAGAAAGAATATGCTCACCTGTGGAACTGCGTTTCCAATATATGCGTGTATATATATGTGTGTGTGTGTGCGCGCGCGCGTGTGCATGTGTGCGGTATGTGTGTGAGCTGAGTTGCCAAAGTAGAAAACATCGGTTTATTCTGTTCATACTAAGCATGTTAAATAAATCAGATTTTATAACCTATAACACAATTCTTTTTTTAAAAAGGAACACTTAAGATCTTCAAAAATTGCTACAGTACAAAAAAAGTGTGTGTGTGTGTCTGTGTGTATTTATATATTTATATATGTATATTAACCAGAAATAGTGACTCTGTCGGAAGAGATTCCCACCCCCGTTCTCTGTGAGATTCTAGCGTGGTTCGCTGGCTGGCTCCGCGCGAGCCTCGGGTCAGTACATGGCACATAATGGTATTGTTGGCACGGGTTCAGAATCGCAGTACGAATCCTCGGTTTGGACGCTTCCTCCTGTCCTTGCTGCCTGGTGGCCTGTTCCCTCTGCCTCCAGCACCTGTCTTGCGTCTCTTCTTTCTGTTCTCCAGAGAAAACTCCGGGAGAGGCGGTCACCCATAGGCATGAGCATTTTTACAAAAATATATTTGGCCTCGAGCGTCCTGCTCTGCGAGTTTCCCGCCGGCAAACAGAAGTGGTAGGTCGGGGACCCTCCCCCTTAGGTGACTTAGTTTTAGGTTTTGTGTTTTTTTGTTTTGTTTTGTTTGTTTTGTTTTTACAGGTTCACCCACGGAATCCTGCGTGGAAAGAAAAGAAGAGGAGATTAAACGGTGCAGGCCCAGCGCGACAGGGCCGGGAGGCTCACCGTCTAGCTGAGCCTCTGCATGCAGAGCCCCCGCCCCCCCGGGTCCCCTTCTCGGGGAACTGATACCTAAGTGTCCCCAGAATGTGAGGACGGCCTCACTGGGGCTGCCAGCAGGAACTGAGACAAACGCCAGGGCCCCCAGCGGTGTGAACCTAGTATGAACGGAGGGCTGGGCTTCCCAGGAGGCGGCTGGGACCACCCCCTCCATCGACTCCCGGGTGTGGGCGCCGCCTCCCACGGGTGCACGTCAGTTGGCAGGAGTGTGGCCACCAGGTGCTCAGTCCCTGTCCAGCCTCCCACCCATGGAGGGCGGCGCTGGGTAAGGAAATGGAGTCCGTCTCCATCCACCGCTCAGCGAGAGGCTCCCTGAAGCCAGGACTCGGGAGAGGTAAACGGACCGTGTCAGAAACACCACCTCCGGGATCTTTCTAAGAGGTGATCTTCCTGAAGAGAGAAAGGAGGCAATGCCACCTGCGTGCAGGTCAGGTTAGTGGCTGCACCTGCCGCCTCCAGGAGGCCAGCGGGAAGGGGACTGCGCTGGCTGGCCGGTGTGAGCCTCGGAAAACAGGAAACTCAGAGCCTTCCTGGCTCAGGGAGAGACCGGCAGGTGAGCATTCCCCAGAGAGCGACAGCGACAGTCCTCCCAGGCAGCGTACGCCACGGTGAATCAGGACACAACACAGTTGAGTAGGTGGGCGGGGACGGGGGTCTGCTCAAAGCTGCATCTTGGTTACAGGAAGGGGGTGTCGTTCCCGTCCCTCCACTGTCGCTCGGAGCTCCCACCTGCATCCCACAGCTACAGGCAATCAGGACTCCCAGAAAGGGAATGTCACTGCACCGTCGTCTCTGCAGGTGATACACGTTAGAAGGTGGTGGCGTGGTAGGGGGGAACCCAGTGATCCCAAAATGAGGTTGGGAGAAGCCCCCACCAGGAGGGCTGCAACCCCCCTGGCAGCTCCAGGCACAGCAACAGGCCAGACCGTCACCATCGTCCCCATTGTCAGGGCGTTTCAGAAACTCAGATTCCTGCACCCACCTCTACAGACCTGGAATCAGGTTTTCTGGGAGCTCCCCAGGGAAGTCCAGTGGCCCGCCAGGCCCGGGCCCATCACCCAGTTCTCCCCAGCAGACCAGGGAGTGGCATTCTCCCTCCTGAATCAACTACGCCCACCACAGTGACCCTGGTTGGGACAGAGGGATAGAAGGCCCCGGGTGCAGGACGCGTCCTGGGAGTGCAGAGCTGGCAGGCCCCAGAGTGGCGCCTCCTACACAGCCCTGCATTCCTTGTCCTCTCCAAGAGCCTCAGCCTGGCAGAGTCTGTGGGGGCGGGGGGGGGATGGTGCTGGCTCCCCTCCCATCCGGACAGCGGAGCGTCACCTCACCTTGCCGGCTCTCTCCAAAGGACACCTGTGTGGGCAGCCCTGTGGGGCCTGCAGTGGAGCATCCCCTCGCCCACTGTGGGCACGGGAGCCACCGCGTGTAAGAAATGGCACGTGCCATCGGGTCGGCACTGGAGCGCTTGATAGCCCTGCTCAGCTGCGCCCGCCCGCACTCACCTCCTCCACATTTCCAGGAATGGGGGGGCAGTTTGCAAACGAAGTAATTTAACAGAGAGAAATACCCCTCTTGCATGGACAAATACTATGATTCCATGATACGAGGTCTCTGGAGTTGTCAGACTCACAGGGACAGAAAGTAGAGTGGGGGCCGCCAGGGGCTGGGAGGGGGAGGGGCTTCAGTTTGGGATGCTGAAAATGACCTGGGATGGATGGTGGTGGCGGCGGCACAGCAATGTGAATGCACTTATTTCCATTGTTAATATAGACTCAAAAAGGGTTAAAATGGTAGATTTTATGTTATATATATTTTATCACAATTTTTAAAAAATTTTAAAAAGAGATTAAAAAAGTGGGACCACTAAAGTCTGGGCTTGGTGGTCCGGGACAGTCCCCACCGTCAGCTGCTGTCCTGTTCTCCTGACGACTGGTGACTCAGAGCCCACCTTTCACTCTGGGTGTCCGGGGCTAGGCCAGAGGTCCGACAGCTCCCGCCTTGGTAAGAAAGGTTTTCTGCGCAAACCGCTTTCCAGTCCTTGACCCTGACCTTAAACCTGCGGACCAAGGCCCTACCCTCCAGCCGGCCATGCTCCTGCAGGTGTTCCCGGTGGACGTCACCCTGCCGCTGTCCCACTGGGAAGCCCTCCGCGCCGCTCACTGGATCCACTTGCAGTGCGTCCCGCCTCCTGCCCACCTTATCTTTCCTTCTCCCCTCTAGGTTCTAGGTGGTATCCTGACCTCAGACTGCAAATGGCAAACCTCAAATGCTTCCGGTTTCAGCTGGAAAGGTCTCCTCCCCGGAGGCCTCCTTGGACTACACCCCTGCCTGGACACGTCCTCTGTTATTTCTGTCCACGGGTGTGTCCTGGCCCCGGTACTCCCTGGGTGCAGGGCAGTCTGCACTGAGTTTTATCGGAGTGTGTGTATGACGCATCACCCACTGGCAGGATGGCTCCCAGAGAACAGGTCTCCTGCCAGCTTCCCTTTGGGTGGCTCAGCTTCCAGCCCCGTGCCTGGCCCAGAGAGGGAAATCACCCAGCTCTGCCTCCAGTGCCTGAGACGGACCCCCACAGCCTGGAACAACCTCAGGTGCTGCCTGCTGGCGGATGCTGACAGGAGAGCCACTTGGGGAAGGAGGATCAGCAAGGGGACAGCAGCCCACACCGGAGCACCACACGGCTCCCGCCACGCGGGGACAGGCTCCTCATCCAGGTCTACAGGCTTCTCTCTCTACTGGGGTCTCAGGACAAAAAAGGGAGAAAGGAAGAGGGAGATGGCTCCAATCCTGCTCCTGACAGGCCTTCTGCGGAGCAGAGCTGGGCCCCTGCAGAGGGTGGGGGATCCCTGCAAGGGCGGGGCAGTGTCACAGCTCCAGGCCCAGGGGAGGGGTCCCAAGCTGCCCACATTCACCCTCCAGGGTGCCCTGAGTTCTTGCGGGAACCCTGCTCAAGCTCCTTGTGGGGGTGTCCATGGGTTTCTCTGTCCCAAAGCTCTGCACACGAGCCGCTCAGCTTGGTGCTGAGCCCAGAGAGGGACTGAGGAGCCCCGGCCAGCTGGGAAAGATGGGCGAGGTGGGCACCAGAGCCCGCTGGAAAACAACACAGCCGGAGGCAGACGTTCACTCAGGCTCCCTGGCCCAAACGGGGAGCTGAGCGTGTGCTGCTAAGTGAGCTTCCAGATCCGGATCTGGGATAAATCCTGCCCTCTGCTGCCTGCAGAGGGATCCTCGGCTGGCCTGGCCTCGTTGGTCACTGGGTTCACTGGGTTTGAGGATCTGCGTCTGCTTTTGCAAAACAAAGAGAACAGACAGACCACAGCCAGGTCTCCCTGGGGACACAGAGCTAATTTCTCCACAACCTAAAACGTCTACTTTCCCCCCGAACTTCCCTGGTGCTGACTCTCGGCTTAGAGCATGGCTTCCGGCAGGCTGGGATGGTGCTTTGAGAAATGTGTCCCTCTGAATAACAGAATTTTGATAACAGAATTTTGACATTCTGTTAGTGTACTTCCTTTAAAGAACAAAGTGGGAAGGTTCAGGTGCATTTCTGATTTTTTTTTTATTAGTTATGTCTTCAAAATGTTTTTGAAAATAATAATAACGCATGATTGATTTCTCACTTGCTTCAGATTCAAGAGCTTTTATGACTTTCAGGCTCCGTTCGGAACGGAGCGGCCTTGGCAGATGGAGAGGGCTGAACGTTAATGAGGTTTCCTGAGGTTTACCTGTTATGTGAAGAATGGCAGGAGGTTAGCCCGGGAGCCCACGCGAGCCTGCCCGCCAGGCCCCTACCTCGGGGCAGACGAAGGCCGGCTGCATTTTGTGTCTGTCCAGAGCAACCTGGCCCCGCCACAGAGGCTGGCTCGGGCGAGAACTTGGTGGCATCTATCGCAGAGGCTGATCTAGGGGGACAGGAGCTGCTGGCATCGCTGACAACCCGCCCACAGGAAAGCGGATTTGGCCACGGTGTGGGTCCCAAGCGTGCACACAGGGTAGAGTGAGAAGACATGCATGTGATAGCAAATGGTTATATCATCATTAAAGATGCATTTGGAGAGGCTTAACAGCTCGGCGAGAGATAGATATCTCCACCGGCTCTTAAACCTTAATTAAATGTTTTAGTATTAATTGCTATTTATTTAAGGGACAATAAGTACCCTGGTGAATCTGAGAGATCTTTCTGGCTATTCTCTGCTCAGTGCTCATGTCCAGTCATTAATTGCAAGAACCAGGGATACTTGGAATCCGAATGCCTTCGTCCCAGCTAGTGATAAACAGTCTGTCCGCGCAGCCACGGCATCTTCAAGCATTTGTCAAAGGACTAACGAGGCTGTTTGCATAGCCCTCCTGTCCGCGTCTATCGGCGGGGCAGACTCAGTGGCTGCGCACGGGTGGCTCCCAGCAAGTCCTGAGGACCTCTCTAGACTCCCCAAATGACCTACCTGGGACCCACAGGGAGGGGCGGGCCCTTCAGACACAAAGGCGTTCCAAACGGAGGTGAAAGAGCTCCTGGGGCCCACATGGGAGCACCCATACCTCTCGCCCTCACCCGGGGGTGGCATGCGGGGATGGCCCCCCAGCAGTGTTTGGGGGGGGCCTTCGGTACCCCGTGTTGCCGGAAGGTGAGAACCAGGGTGATGCGACAGCAAAGTTTTCAGGTAGAGGAGTAAGGAAAAGCACTTTTGTTCTCAATTTTAATTTGCTTTCTTTTTGCAGTCAGTGCGGCAGTCCCTGGTTCGATGAGAGAGAGGGGTCCCCGGACTTAGACCTCCGGACAGGTAGGCTGGGCGTCATTTAACCCCCCGGTGCCTCAGTTTCCACACTTGTAAGTGGGATTGCCGGAAGGATGGAACAAATAAACAGTGCCACGTGAACATCCACGTAAGGGGACTGTCCCCTCTGGGTGACCGCTCCAGCTCTGCGGGCCGGTGGCTCTTGGAGGCAGGGAGGGGAGGTCTTCCATGCACAGGCCCAGCTCGTCCCAGGCCAATGAGTTATACTTTAGTTCATGTTTAAATTATAACAGAGATGCTGGCGGCCACCTGGGCCCTGCAGGGGCTTCCCCAGGTGGGTCGGGACTCCTCGATACTAAGCGAGCTCCCTGTTGCTAGCTTGATTGGACTCCAAAGAGGGATTTGTCTGAGCCTTACAGAGAGGAGTCCCATCACAGGCAGGCAAAGGCACATGCTTCCGGTGGGTGTGCCAGGGCCCCGTGCGCCCGCCCGCTGAATGGTGGGGACAGCCTGGCTCACCTGCCTGGCCCACGCAGACTCGGCAGAAGCCTTGGCGGGGCGGCTGGCTCCCCGTTCTAATCTAATTACATTTCTTTGCCAGTTGGCGAAACATGCTGGCTTGGGACAGGGAGAAAGGCTGGAGATTTGATTTGGAGCAAACGTGCGATTCATTAGTGTAGGATTAGGAACTGACCCACTCGGCCCCCCTGACTGCAGCCGGCTCCTGGGCCCCTAGCTACGTGCAGCATGCAGGGCCCCCAGAACGCCCACCGCCAGGCCCACAACTCCACTCTGGCAATGGCATTGCCCACGCAGCCGCCCGTCTTGGAAGGTGAACGAGGAGGAAAAAAAATATTTTCAAATGTCGATACCCATCCTAGCAACAGGACTCCCTACTCAGGGAAGAGGTCCGATGTCACATTTAGAAGGAGTATCTGGGGGGAGAAAAGCCTGACTCTGTCCACAAGCAAAATGAGGTTCCTTAGACAACCTGGCATCAAAAAGAAAAACAAAAACAAGAACAGAGCCTGAGGTTGCCTCCAAAGACCGTGCACACAGAGGTTTGCAGTGTGCGGTCGGGGGTGGGGGGAAGGACTCTCCCGGCAGCCGCCTGCGTGTGCAGAAGAAAGCAATTTAACGTCTGCATTAAAGCTAATATCATTGAAAGCAAACCAAATGTTCCTATCTAGCAGAGCGTGGAAAATTCATCCTGTTTTGGTACCGGTTCCTGGCTTCAAATTAGTAGATGTCTCAACTCTTCACTTTCTTTCTTTATCATTTTCTTTCTTATCTCTCATTTTTATATTTAAAGCTGTGTTTTAATTCTGCTCTGTGCCCTCTCCCGATGTGCAGACACGTGACGGAGCTCGATTCCTGCCTACTTAGCTGCTGCCCCAGCCTCTTCCTGTCGAGGGAAGCGAGAACCGTGATTGCAGCTTGCTCCGAGAAATGATTCCCCCCACACACAGGCCGCGCTGGCTGTGGCCTTCCTGAGGGATCAAAGGTGCTGGTGCTGACAGTTGTGGCACCGAATCAGGGTTCACGAGAGCGTCTGCCACTCTCCGAGGGGACGCGGGGGCGTTGCTAACAAATGCAGCGGGAGACGCACAGCCCAGCCGTCCGGCTCTCACTCCGAAAGGCGATGCCGTTGGAATTCCACCCACCATGTGGAGGAGGGTCCCAGTGATCCCGAAGTGGAGGGGAGAAGAGGGGAAACTGAGGCGTGAAGAGGGTACCTACCATGGAATAGACACGCGGCGTCTGCCCTGCCCCCAGGAGGTAAAAAAGGCTTCGGCCAGTCAGCAGGAGATTTCAAACCATTTCTCAGACACAAAGGCCACGGGAATGAGGTGCCGATCAGAGGACGAGGGCCTGCGGGAGCAGAGAAAGGGGCTTGCGCGAGCGGCACAGACACAGCTGGTGGCGGCACCAGGCCGGCTCCGGACAGGAATCCGGGGAGGTCATCGGGCGGGAAGGGACCCTGTTCTCTGCGGCTGGGGAGAGGTGTTCCCGCCTAGCGCTCCCTTCTGCCCTGGAGGGCTCTGGAGCACACACCACGGCTGAGGGACCGGGCACAGGGACTTTGGAGTGGAGGCGGAAGGCCGGAGGTCCAGCCCCCACGGTGGTGCTGGCTCCAGATTTTGGTTTTCGAATTTGTAGGAGGAGCCCAGAGCCTGTGGGCCCTGCCTGTGACAGCAGAGGTTGGAGGTGCTTCATCGCGCGGGCAGGAAGGACAGGACCTGGCTCCTGAAGTGTCTGCCCCACAGCCTGTCACCCTTGAGACTAAGCTGCCATTTCCCGAGGCCAGAAAGCAAGCGACCGTTCCGCCCACTCTGCCTGCGGGGCCTGAGGGCTCCGCTGTGCCGACCCTGTGCTGGGACGGGGCCCTCCACCGAACACAGACACGGGGGGGGGGGGGGGGGACAAAACAGAACGAGGACCAGTCCACACCCCGCCCCTCCCCCTCGCCGGCCAGCATGCACAGCCCGACCGATCCTTTCACCACGCCTCTGCCAACTCGGCCTTCTGGAAGGCCAGATGCCACCAAGGAGCTCCCTGAATGTCTGGGTGTAAAATCAAACCCGTTCAGAGCACTTCCGAGCCTTCCGCGCTGCTGTCCTCCCTGGAAGGGGAGACGGCGTCCGAGACAGAGAACGTCGCAGAGTCTGACGTGACGACGAAGTGAGCTGAGACGTTTAAGGGACATCTGCTCATTCTTGCTGACGGGACGAGGGCAGGTTAACTCTGGGCACTACAGCGGGCCCCTCAGCTGTCCCTTGCCAGGGCCACAGCCTCCGCTGTCCCTGAGCGAATCAGCAAACGGAACAGGAGCGAGCACGCAGCCGTCCCTTTCTAAGAGGGACCCGCGTCAGGAGACCGGGGGCAGTGTCCCTGCTGCTGGTCCTGCTGCTGACGGGGGCCTTGGAAGGCCGCCTGGTGACCCACTCTTTTCTTCCTAAGATTTTCAAGTTGTTGGACATTTCTTTTTAATTTACAAAATGACGCCTTGATGTATGCTCACTTAAAAGAACCTTATTGACGTTTTAATTTAATTCTGGACAAACCTTCAGGAGCTGACTCAAGGGTTTCTTAAATATTCCCTCGGAGGGCTGTAGGGGTCTGTCTTCTTTGAGGGATTGCACGTGAATAATAAGAAAGAACGTTTGATAGGAAAGTCTGGGCCAGACATCTGGCTGATACTGGCGATTCTGCTGTTTGCTGCTGACTTTTTACTGGCAGAGCGCAGAGCCCTGACTCTGGGGCCGGGCAGTTGTGACCTGCTGGTGTTTAGGAGGGTAATGACCACACAGCTGGCTTTGAGCCAGGGCAGAGGGAATGAACGAGGCTGCCTGGCCACAGGGCGTGGTGGCAAGGCTGGGCATCCGCATGTCCACCCGTTGCCCAAGAGCAGCGGCCCAGATGGGAGTTGGGCTGCCTCATTCCCTCGGCACGGAAAGGCCCGCTGGTACCTACCCACCTCTCTTGTTTTGCCAAACAAGCTGCTGCATCTGCGGGGCCGCTCAAAGCCATCTACGGGACGACTGAAAGGGACCAACAGCCAGCGCTCAGCCACACCCGGGCTCTGGGGTCCGGACCGCCAGGAGCTTCACAGCTTCAGGGCCTGGCCCACGCCCGAGCTTACCGGTTTCCATTGAACGTCGACTTGTACTCCCCCGCCGGGTGCAACGTCTCGTCGGTGTACATGGGCACAGACGCCCTGACGCACTCGTGTGAACACTGGAGGGTCTCGTTGTAGGCCGTGAAGATGTCCAGGCTGCTGGCCACACGGGCCGAGGTGAAGTCGGTCAGGTTCTGGCAGCTCTCTTCCTGCTGGTTGGTCTTCCGCTGGTGGCTGTTCCTCCGCGTGTTCCCGCTCTGGGCACAGCTGGAAGAGAGAGGGGCAGCGTGGGGGCAGGCAGAGGCCGGAACCGCACAGCTCCGGAGCCCGAACGCGGCGGGGCTCTCTCCTCGAGGCCCGGGTTACACATCATTTAATATTAAACGGTAATTCCCAGCCTCTTCAGAAACATCCACCACAATCAAGCAATCAACTGTTTTTAAAAATAAAATTTGAATTTGAAATGTGGCTATTAGAGCAGGGAGAACGCATCCGAGGTAAGGGGGGAGCTGTGTGATGTCAGAGCCCGGACTGGTGTCGGGCAGCAGCGGCGCCGATTCTGTCTCCCGCGCCCCAGCAGGAGGAGAACCGCGCTGGGTACTTGCTACCAGAGGGGACAGTATGTGCAGAAGCCTTTGGCGATAGCCGTCCCTTCCTTTTAGGATGGGCTACCTGTGGAATTATCTTTGGGGACAGGTGATGAGCTGGGAGGTCCTTGTCCTCAGCCCCACCCAGGTGAACGCTCACAGGCTGGAAATGAGACCTGCAGGGTCTTCCCGGGGCCGTCCTACCTGCCCTATGGTTCCTGCCTTATTCTCCAGCCCCTCAGGACCAAGGGGGCTTCCAGAGGCCATGCAGGCTGACCACAGACCCACCCTTGCCAGTCCAGGGATTTGACAAAGGATGTGGTCAGGGAGTCCAAATGCCACTTGGGTGACATGGCCACAGGAAGGACAGGCGGGTGGCATCTCCCCTCATCTGGGTGCCATTCTCACCACCCCATGCCCACATGTCTCCTTTCCGTCAGAGCCCATATGCAGGGAGGGCTCCTGGTACACCTGGGCTGTCCCCTGTCTGGCTTTCCAGCAAGAGCCACCCTGGGTGCAGATGAAGGCCTGGCTGGTAAGCGAAGGTGACGAGGTGAATGCAAAACACAGAGCTGGTCCCACCTGAAAAGGCTTCCTGCAGGGAAAGGCCAAGTTCCGGAATCTACCTGTCCATCCCTGGGGGAGGTTCTCCCTGGGGCCCTTTGAAGGTTTGCTACAAACTCAAAAGTACGAGAAAAGCAAGATGAAGGCTGGGCCACCTGTCACAGAACGGGCCACAGAGTCCGCTGTCTCCCCTGGGGAGATGGGCAGTGGGATTGGTTCCCTTACATCCCTGCGATCCAGGGGTCTGAAGCCCCTTGGCCAGCCGGCCTGGCCTAAGAATCCCTGCTGTGAGCAGCCTGCTGACCTCACCCCCTGTCCCCAGGAAGGTGCCCAGTGTGCTGGCCGGAGGCAGCCTGGATGTCTCCTTGTGCTGGTCAGGGAGGGTGGGTCCCACCCTCCCATGGCCTGCCCCGGAGGGGCCTCCTCTGCTCCCAGAGCCCAGCTCTCCCCCATCTCCCTGTGGTTTCGGTTATCCCGAGGCTCCAGCCCTGCCTTCCCGTCCCTGTCTGTAGCTGGCGGGGGATCCATGGTCTGCTACTCTATGAGGGAGCCAGAGCGTGAGCTTTGACGCTAAAAGGAGACACGGGCGTTGGCAGAGTGGCTGTGGGCAGGCGGGGCCGCCAAGGTGCTTTCGAGCAGCAGGTCACCCAGCAGTCCCCGATTTTCTCAGGGGTGTATCAGGTGTGTACACCCAGCAAGGCCAGCCTCAAAGTAGGCCAGTTTCCAGGAGGAAATAGGCAAAGGCCGCCCGCAGCAAAGCGGTAACCTAGTTCAGCAGACAGAGCGGCTGGGGGAGGAAGGGAGGGTATGAATGGGGCCGGCCCAGCGACCTGGCAGCGAGACGGCAGAGGCAGGTACAGGATCCCGCCTGGCCGGGCTGTTGGCTGGAGGGCGCTATCCCTACTTCTCCTGGGAAGGTCCCGAGGAAATGAGAAGCGGGGATTGTGCTCTGGGTGGGCAACGTCCAAAGGCTCACTCAGACCCAGAGAAAGACTTTGGAAACAAGGACACCACACAGCCCGAGAAGCTATGCCAGGAAGGCTGCGCCCAAGGGTCAGTGTGGAGCATGAGCAGCCTGTGGTGGCCACTGCCCGGGCAGGAGCCAGCGGAGCAGGCTGGGCTTGGAAAATAGGGGCCTTTCTGAGTGCACCTCCCCGGGAACCCCCACAGCCCCCCATTTCCAGGCCACAAGGGCCGGAGGAGCCTTACCAATTTTTTAAGACAAGAGTTGTGATGAGAGCAGCTATGACCATGATGAGCGAGACGGTGATGGTGATGACCTGATGGACAGCCAGACCTGGAAGGAGAGAGGGAGGAGGGCGTGCGTGAGACCAGGCTCGCAAGAGGACGGGGTGCCAGGCAGGGCGGGGCAGCCCCCCAGCATGGCTGTGGATGTAGGGCCCATCCACAGCAGCCTTGGGACCACATGGCAGGCGCTCGGGTCTCTCTTTCCTGACACACGGCCAGCAGGATGGTGGCACCGCGGCTGCTCTCACCTGGGGTCCAGGAAGGAGGCTCCAGCTCTGGCCTCCCTCATCTCCATTCCCTTTCACCGCCACGCTGTGACCTGGCCCCAGGGGGCTGTGTCCTTTCTTGAACCTGCTGAGCCCTTCACCTGTAGCCTTTACCTGGTGACAGATAAGCTCCGGCTGAGACATTTCCTGAAGACCTGTCCCATGTCCCTTCTCTCCTTTACCCTGAGCAAGTTCTGCTCCTTGATTCTGGAGCTGTGAGCACCAGAGGTGCTGGTCGGTGAGTGGCAGCAAGGTCTGGCCTGACCTGGGGACCTAGGATGGCCCAGGACTTACTGGGGACATGGGGAGGAGGAGCACCTGGGTGACATCCTTGCAGACCCTGGGCACTCAGATCACTAGGGCTCTGCCCTCTTTCCAGGGCCCTATCTAAGAAGTTCACTGCCTGATGCGGTCCCAGGAATTAAAGGTCCAGGAAGGAGAGTCGATGGTCTGGCCTTGTTGCCCCACGCACTCCCTAAATAAGGCTGGGGCACCTGAACGGCAGCATGGGGCCAGGAAGACCAGCGCATCAGAGCGAGGCAGTCAGCGCCCCGGCTGTGCGCTGCCTGTGAGCCGCTCCACACTGAATCCTCTCCCATCCCCTCCCTGTGTCCCCATCCCTCCTGCAACACCTGCCACCAATCACAGATGCGGGGCAGGAGGCAGGAAGGCAGGCTCCCCACAGGCTGCGATCCCTCCTGACCACACATCTGTCCCATCCTCCCCGGAACACGGACAGTAGGGAGTCCGCTGGCTGACTTCACAGTCAGGGCCACCAGGAAGGTCCATGGCTCTGGCTCTGTCCTACTGGGCAGGGAACTGGAGGACGAGGGCAGTGGGGGAGCTTTTGGGGCCTGCAGGTGGCAGCAGCTCACCCTACCAACGTGCCTGTCTCCCCAGGCTCCTCACTGGACCTGTCTGAGCAGCTGTCCTCTTTTCTTGGGTCTCGGATCTTGGTGTCCACTTCGCAGAGGCCCGCCTATCATACCTGACCACCTGGCTGGCCACTGGGGCGAGAACCCCATGCGGCCTGTTTTAGCATGGTGGATTTCAAAGTGTCATGATTTTTCTGGCAGTCTCCCAAGGACATAGTCTCACAAAAAAATGTTACCTCTCTGCTGAGTATCATCCTTGTGGAGAAATTGTTAATAAATGATTAAAAGTTGGCATGACCAGAAAACCAGCTTTGTCTCCCAATTTCCCCTCTTTGGGGGCAACTGCAGTTTATCAAGAGGGATCCCCTCCTGAACCCACAGGGTAAGCACCATCAGGGAAGCGGGGGTCTCCCTGCATACCTCTTCAATCCACTGATTCGAGAGTGTTTATTGTGCACCTACTGCGTGTCTGCAGTGCCCGTGGTGAGCAGGTCAGCTGTGGTGCCCGCCCACGGGGAACGACTGCTCTGGGGCCTGTTTTGCAAAGTGACAGTCTTCACTGCTCGTTCTGGCGAATGGCCTCACGCACACCACTTTTGTGGCACCCGATAGAACCTCTCGGTGAGGTTCCCTCCTCTGGGACTGGCAAATTGGCTTGCCAATAGGTTGAAGCTAGGTTAGCCTCGGGGACCACAGTCGACCTCACCAGCAACGGAGTGCCCACCGCCCCAGCAGCCCTACCTCTGCACCAAGTTCCTAGGACCCAACTCGGGTCCCACGGCCATAGGGAGGGTTCACAAGGATGGGCAGCCATGGGGGTGGTCTGCTCACTCAGTCTCCTCTCGTTCTCCACCCACACGCTCCCTCCAGCCCAGTCAAGAGGCAGCCATGCTGTCACCAAGAGAATGTGCTCTCCCTGTGTCTGTGCTTCCTGTGATAAGGAGGCTGTTGCAGCTGATGGTCCTGATGATGGTTATGATGGTGATGGTGGTTGTGGTGATGATGATAATGATAGTGACGATGGTGATGGTGATGGTGATGATGGTGGTTGTGGAAATGACAATGATGGTGGTGATGGAGATGGTGGTGATGGTGGTAGTAATGGTGATGATGATGACAGTGACGGTGGTGGTGGAGATGGGGGTGATGGTGGTGATGGTGATGGTGATAGCAATGGTGGTGATGGTGGTGATGGAGATGATGATGGTGGTGGTGATGATGGTGATGGTGATGGTGGTGATGGAGATGGGGGTGATGGTGGTGATGGTGATGGTGGTGATGGAGATGGGGGTGATGGAGATGGTGGTGGTGATGGTGGAGACGGTGGTGATGGTGGTGGTGATGGTGGAGACGGTGGTGATGGTGGTGGTGATGGTGGTGATGGAGATGGTGGTGGTGGTGGTGATGGTGATGGGGGTGATGGAGATGGGGGTGATGGTGGAGATGGTGGTATGGTGGTGGTGGTGGTGATGGTGGTGATGGTGATGGTGGTGATGGAGATGGGGGTGGTGATGGTGATGGTGGTGGTGGTGGTGATGGTGATGGTGATGGTGGTGATGGTGATGGTGGTGGTGATGGTGATGTTGATGGAGATGGTTGTGGTTATGGTGATGTTGGTGCTGATGGTGATGTAGATGGTGATTGTGGTGTTGATGGTGATGGTGA
>CAUYSK010053358.1:0-26534 GCA_963575035.1 Avahi laniger
TTAGCTGTCCAATTAATTTCTTTCTATTTTTGGTAGAGATGGGGGTCTCGCTCTTGCTCAGGCTGGTCTCGAACTCCTGAGCTCAGAACGATCCGCCCACCTCGGCCTCCCAGAGTGCTAGGATTACAGGCGTGAGCCACAGCACCCAGCCAGAGAGTGTACTTTTTGACTTTACAAATTGATTACTTCCTAAAGTTGAGATAACTTCCTGTTTTAAAGCAGAGCTATTCAGTATTGATACCATTTTTCCTGAAATCGTTTTCAACTCTTGCATGCTGATCTTGAATTGACTATGCTGTTCTTTAAGTGACACTTCAGAGCAAATGACAAAGTTTGTTTGCATTTTTCTTTGAACTATTTGTTCCAGAAAAATGGCATAACTAACTTCTGATGAAAACTGAAGGAGAGGGAACATTTTTAGTTCTTTTAGAAAACTTTGAAGGATATCCTGTTTTCAGTTTAGTTGGGGCATGCAGCCTTTCACTGCTTTGAGTACCTCTTGGTGTTCATCTTATTTCTTTGATTTCCTCCTGTTACCATTAGTGTGGCAATATTTGTGGCACAAATCATTTCTCAATTTTTAGAATATAGTATTGTGGATTATTAGAGATAAGATATTGGGGAACAAAGTTTAGAATAAGGAGTTGATTGGAAAAGTAATCAATATTTGACTTTTTTTGAACTTTTTAATAGTGAATGTTTGTGAATGGGATTTAATTGACTATATATGTACTGAAACTCCTTGGTTCATTAGTGCATGCTATTAATAATGGGACTAAGATTATGGATTTCAGTCTTATATATGCCACTTATAATTCCTGTGATATAATAGATGCATTTTTATTAAGTAGATAAGTTTTGATTAGCTTCTGTGGATCATAACACTGTACTAAGTGTGGTGGAAAATTGGTGAATGAGCCACTCAGTTCTTGTTCTCATGAGGCTTATAATTCTGTGGGGGATTCAGGCAATATTTATTTAGGAAATATTTATTGAATGCTTGGTATGTGCTTAGCATTCTTCCAGCTAAAAACAAAGCCCATATGGATCTTACAATGTAGACTTTTCAAATACCAAATGATAGGAATTGTGATGGTGAAGTGTAGGAAGCTTTGGGAACATGGAGTGTTACTTTAGACCTCTACCATCCAGCTTTTTTTTTTTTTTCTCTTTTCCCCAAATGCATGTCTTTTGTTTAGAGTTTAAGCAGAAAAGTAGAGATCTGGTCACAGTGTCCCTTCTAGCTGTTAGAAACAGCTTAGAGGAATGACATTTACTTCCCCATCACCCCCTACTCCTGAACACTTGAGAAGATGATGAGACTACCAGTAGAACTCACTTGGGTTGCAATTTTCAACCTACATGGGTTCCATCATCAGCTGTGCCTTCCTGATGTCATTCTAATTTAAGGCAGTGAATTCAAGGACTTGTCCTCTCTGTTACATGTTTAAATGGTAGTTTTCTATAATATTTGCTTTGTGTATGTCTTTGAGTCTTGTGATCTGTGGCATGCTTGCTTTAAGAAGTAATCGTTGACATTATAATTTATGGACTACATTTTAAGAAATTTGGGCCGGGTGCGGTGGCTCAACGTAATCCTAGCACTCTGGGAGGCCGAGGCGGGCGGATTGTTTGAGCTCAGGAGTTCGAAACCAGCCTGAGCAAGAGCGAGACCCCATCTCTACTAAAAATAGAAAGAAATTAATCAGACAACTAAAAATATATAGAAAAAAATTAGCCAGGCATGGTGGCGCACATGCCTGTAGTCCCAGCTACTCGGGAGGCTGAGGCAGAAGGATCGCTTGAGCCCAGGAGTTTGAGATTGCTGTGAGCTAGGATGACGTCACTCACTCTAGCCCGGGCAAAAGAGTGAGATTATGTCTCAAAAAAAAAAAGAAAAGAAAACGGTGCCTCTCACTCGAACAGAGCTCTCACTCATCACCTGTGCTGGGGGCCCCATGCACACCCTCCATGGGCCCTGCACCCCCCACAACCGTCTCTTTGCAACCCAAGGCAGACAGAAACCTGGACCTGCTCCTCCAAAGCCCCCTGCCCTTGAAGGTCCATCTAGCCATAGAGTCCAGGCCACCACCAGGGTCCCTCGGGAGTCTGCTCAGAGTGATCGGGGTGACAGTCCTCATCGGGCAGAAGCTGTGACCGGCCCACCCCTCCCCATCCCTCACAACAGCTGATGTCCAATTCCCAGAAGGGACCATCTGGGCCTGGGTACATCCACCCCTCCCTGCACACATCGAGTGCGGAGAACTAGAGATTATCGATGGGCTGGAAGGCCCTGCCACAGTGTTTGCCCGCCAGTGATATTGGATTTGAAACATGTGTGCCTGTTTGCTCTCCCTGCTGGAGCCTCGCTGGCTGCCCTGTAGCCAGGCAACACTGTCCGGCCTGGGGGATCCGGAGGGGGACTTTGCATGCCAGGCAGGTCACCTGGGGAGGGTTATCTGAGCACACTAGCCTGAGCATAATGAAGTGCCTCCCCCCGACCCCAGTGGCCCCAGGCCCGCACACTGCCCACCACAGACCTGGGGTCCACTCTGTGGGGAAGAAACAGAGGGTGGTCCTGGTCCTTGGAACAGAAGTGATGTCGTTATTAGAACAGGATGGAAGCAGATCTGGGAATTACGTGTCGTTATCAACCTGACAGGCAGCTTGGCCGTTTCCCCGCTGGCCAAACTGAGAGCCGGCAGGCTGAAACCGCAGCAAGAAAGATTCAGGTTAGATGGGAGGAAGATGAGAATGTGTGATTGGAAGTAGACAATGGCACCTTCTTTCAAGAAAAGATTGGACAAGTCCAAATCAGAGCTGGGCAAAGCTTGTGTATGTCATTTTTTCCCCCTCAAGGAGTGATTACCTTTCTCCCTGGATAGGGAATCAGCAAGTTGCTGACTGAAGATAATAAAAATCAAGGTCATATCTCAGCTCTAGACTGACAACAAGAGTGTTGTGCGGCCTTCCTTTCTGTGTGGAAAAGCTTAGGAACATACGACATACCTACCCTTCAAATCCCACGGTTGTGAGATCAGGGTGAGGACATCTAACATTAAACGATCAATCACCAGCTCACAAAGCAACAAAATCAGGCAGGTGGAGAATCAGTCACAGAACCACGGAATCCCATAGGAAGAAGAACCTACTGTGTGGTGGCCATGTAGCATTTCCTCTAGAAAGCAAGCAAAGATCCCCATTTTACAGATAAGGAACCCAGCTCTGAACAAAACCCAGCCTCTCCGTGTGACAGGCTGAGTAATGCTCACACACATACAAAAGTGCCCTCGTCCTAATCCCCGCGTCTACCTTGAACATGTGAGTTTACACAGCAAGGGAGAACAGGGAGAACTAAGGTTGCAGATAGAATTACGGTTGCCAATCAGCTGACCCTGAGATGGGAAGAGTAGCCTGTTTTCCCCAGGCTGGCCCAAGTCGGAAGTGTCTTTATAATTATTAACAGGAGGTAGAAGAGAGACAGCCAGAGAGGCAGTAGTGTGAGAAGGACTCGCCCCGGTGTTGCTGGCTGTGAAGACAGAGGAATGGGACCAGAAGCCAGGAATACAGGTGGCCTCTAGAAGCTGGAAAAGGAGAGAACAGACTCTCCCTTAGAGCCTGCTGAGGACGTGCACACTGCCAACGCCTTGACTGCAGCCCAGAGAGACCCTTCTCAGACTTCTGACCTCCAGAACTATGAGATGATGAATTTGCATTGTCTAAAGCTCTAAGTTTATGGTCATTTGTTACAGCAGCCATAAAAAACTAACAGAGACCTCCAGACAGCTACGAATCCAATCTGGCTTTGCGGGTAGGGAGGAACTGTGATGCTCTGGCTCCGTGCCTCTGAATTGGTAGCCTGGCCCCACTCCTCAAAACTGAAATACGCTATGATATCTATTCACAGTCTGGGGTGAAGTTTATTTTGATAACTGCCTTGAAGCTCTGAGCTGCTCCTCAGGAAACCAAGTGTCTGCCAGGCCCAGGACTCAAGCGGCAAAGAGAAAGCCTGCCCCGATGGCTTGTAGAGGACCACGCCATGCAAACGGGGCTGGGGCACTGCCCAAGGGAGGAGGGGCTGGCCACACCAAGTCAAGCTGGACCGATGGCCTGGGAGGCCTGGGCTTCCTGGCTCCCACCTCCACTGACAGCACTAACCTCAGGTACCTCTGGGCTCTGAATGCCGGGCTCAGCCTTGCTCTGCTGTTGACAAGATTCCTAATCCTGGCCCAGCCCTAACACTTACTAGACCCTTCCCAGGCTTTGCAGACCCACCTTCCTGCTGCCCAGATCTGGTCATGGTACCTGACCTGCTTTCTGTTTCCCTAGTCTGGTGTTTGAGAGGCCCCCAGACTCCAGAATCAATCCCCTCTTGGAGAAGTGACAAGAAGAGCACCACCCAAGGATCTCTTGCCTTTCTAAAAGCTCACCCTGGCCTCCCTTGCCTCAACACCCATGGGACCACCGGACTCAGCTGAGGTCATGGCCCATCCTGTGTCGGTTTCGGAGGGTGGTTTCTGTGGTTCTTGCCCCCTCAGAGCCATCACGCCCACAAAGAATAGAGACCCTATCTTCCCAGTTCCACCAAGAGTCTCCAAGCAGGAGGCCACGCAGGAGTAAACCACAGCTCCTGTCTCCCACAACCCAGCTCCCCCGGCCACGCCCCGACCACCCAAAGGGGCACTCAAACACGGTCCCGAAACCCACCTGGACCTCCACAGTGGGATGAGGTCAGGGTGCCACAAGGGGATCTAACCTGATTCTAGAATTATCCTGATTTCCATGGCCTCTCTGGGCTGAGAGGCAATTCTGATCTCCTCTGAGCCTGGGCCACTCACCAGGACTAGCCCCTGGAAGAAGGATCTGTAGAAAGAGCCGCTGTCACCTGGTAGAGGTCTCAACCCTAGATGCCTTTAAGGTCCAGGGAGGATATAAGACAAAAGAGAATTGGAGAGGGCACACCTCCCACATCGTACGTATTGAAGTGAATTTATGACCATCATTTGGCCAAACAAAGCATACCTGGGACAAATCCGGCCCAAGCCACCAGTGCGTGATCCTCAGTGAAGCAAACCCAGCTCCTCTACCTCACCTCTGTCATGCCCGCACTTTCTCCCCAGCTACTGGCCCTTCTTCCACCTTCTTTCCCTCCTTCCCTCTCCTTGCCTCTTCCCCCGCCCCATTTCCTTTTTCCTAAATTCCTCTTCTTTTCCTCCTTTACAGTAGGTGATGCAACCCGGCCATCCACCCCTCACTTCTAGCTTCCCATCTAGAGCCAATCAGCCTCCTATTAACAGCTGACACTTGAGAAACTTCTCAGTCCTGCTGCCAGAGCAAATCAGTGGAGCCCGTGCCCTCTGCTAACAAACCCAGTTCACTCCCGAGATGGGCTCAGCTCGATTCCCACGTGTAACCGAGCCCGGGCTCTGGAACTCTCCCTCCACGTAGTGGGAGGTGCAGACCCTGCTAACCCAGCCGCTTGTTCTGAGAGCAGCACTTCCTCGCAAAAAAAAAACAGGTTCCCCAAGTTCACGAGCTGTACCATCTTTCCTCCAAAATTGCCTGGTTCTCATAGTCAAAGCCGGGAGCCAAACACTATGTATAAAGTTGAAATAATTTATTTTTAAAAAAATTAGTATCTCTACCCCAAATGTTTGGTTCTTTTTATAATAATCATTTTCCTCATCTTTAGAGAACTCTTACAGAAATTAATATCCCTTACAGAGAGGAGACATTTCTCTAAACTTCAGCAACTTCTGAGTGACTTGGTTTTTTTTCTTCATTGGCTAAATGCAAGGAAAATTGAATTTAACTCTTTTTATTACGAAGGAGAACAAACAGTTGATCTCATTTATGTATGCCTGTCTTTGTGTATGATGCCACGATGTCTGGGCACTTAGCAAATGGTAAGAATGGGTATTTCTGGATGGTAGGGTTATTATTAGGGCATTATTCATTTTTTTAACTTCTTTGTACTTTAGAATTGCTTACACTTTTAATAATAAGCGTATATTATTTCATAAAAACAGTTTGGGGTGTTTTTTGCTGGTTACTTGCCAAAAAGTCTTATAATACTGGGCTTTTTTTAATTCATCACCACATTCTTAAGTCTGGATCAATCAATGAGGATTCATCAATCACCTATTGTGAGTATTTATTAAGCACCAACTACTAAGTGTGTATGAAGTACCTGCTATGGACCCTTTGTATACCAGGTCCCACGGCAGCAAGGACGGGAAGGTCATGCTCCACTCCCTCTTTGTGAGCTGGAGCTGCAATGAGCCAGTTTCTCCCAGCCCTGTCCTCACACAAGCACCCTGGCAGTCACACCTGAATGACATCTAACTACACAAGGGGAAGCAGGTGCTGGCAGAGCTCTGGGCCTCACCAAGCTCCCACCAGGTGCTCTTGGGAGAGGGCAGCCCAAACCCTGTAGCAGTGGCCCCCCAAAAGATATGTGCATGTCAAGGAACCTGTGACACGCAACCTTATTTGGAAAGAATTATCTTTGCAGAGTCTATGGTTTGACTGTACATGTCCCTCCCAAATTCATGTGCTGGAACTTAAACCCCAAGGTGATGGCATTAGAAGGGGGCAGCTTTTGGGAGGGGATCAGGCCATGAGCTCCACACTTGTGAATGGGATTAATGTCCTCACAAAAGGGCTGGAGGTAACCAGCTAGGCCCTTTTGCCCTTACACCACCCACCATGTGAGGACACAGCAAGAAGGCGCAACCTTAGAGACAGAAAACGAGCCCTCATCACACACCAGCGCTGCCAGCGCCTCGATCTTGGATTTCCCAGCCTTCAGCACTGTGAGAAATAAATTTCTGTTGTTTATAAATTACCCACTCCCTACGCTTATTTTGACACAGCAGCACAAACAGACTGAGATAACAGATTTTTATAAACAAGATAAGGATCTTGAGATGAAATCATCCTGGATTACCCAGGTGGTCTCTCTATCCGATGACAAGGGTCTTTCTAAGAGGCACACAGAGTAGAGACCCCCAGAGAGAAGAGAAGGCCACGTGAGGATGGAGGCAGAAAACAGAGTCAGGCAGCCCCCCGTCAAGGACTGCCTGGAGCCCCCAGACGCTGGAAGCGGCGAGCAGAGATCCCCCCCTAGAGTCTTCGGTGGGAGTGTGGCCCTGCTGACTCCTTGATCTTGGATTTCTGGACTCCAAAACCATGAGAGAATAAATTCCTTCTGTTTTAACCCACCAAGTTTGTGGTCATGTGTTACAGCAGCCCTAGAAAATGCAGACATATCCCACTCAGCCAAGAGCAGGGCGTCTGCCAGGGCCCGGGGGTACACACGGGAGGTACCGACTGAGGCTCAGAGCCGCGCAAGTGACATTCCTTCAGGAACACGCGGAATCCGCCCTTCACTGGCCCCTGAAGCCCCAGACACACCAGGCCTGAGTGTCAGGTAAGTGACACTCACACCTGGGGTTGGGGGGACATGGGGCACAGAACCTGGCAGCACCCTACTGCCAAGGTGGTCTCAGGGGAGAAGCGTCTACGGCAGCCAGGGGAGAAGACTGGGATTATCAGTGAAACCACCCTATAGGCGTTCGGCTTACTGACCATGGTAACAACCACTAGTGTCCGTTAAGTACCCGTATGTGACACCAGTATGGTACCCAGCACTTCGTGAAGCCCCTGCCCGACCGCTTCCTCCTTTAATCCTCACAGCAACCCTACGGGGTAAGCTCAGTTCTACGAGTGAAGAAACTGAGGTTCATAGATTAGAGGAACTGCACAATGTCACACGGTTGGTTACTAAATCTCAGGACAAGGACCAGGGCTCTGTCCCCAGACCCAGCACAATCCATCAGGGTAGGCAGGACCTCGAACAAGCAGGGACGTCGTGGAACCAGGTGCTAAGTTCTGGGCTGGGACGGCTGGCCAGGTCTCCAAGCGCAAGGCCACGACTGAGGCTAGGGCACCCGGGAGTATCCCGGGGAGCTCCCCTGAACACAAATGAGGTGAGCCAGAGCTCAGCCTTGACCGACAGACAGGCAGAGAGCAGTGGAAAGCGCCGTAAGACAAAGGGAAAGGCCCAGCAAGTGAGCACCTTCGCCAGCCAGCCCAGACCTCCCCAGACATGGGACACTGAGGCTGAAAGGGCAGCTGTACCCTATGTGGCCTCCCTTGGTTTTAGGCCCTGCCCCCTCCCACCTTCCAGTGTTCCCCACAAGGTCAAAGTCTGCCCCAGAAATATAGGCCCATTTTAATATGAACTGCAGGCAAAAGGAATTAGGAAGGAAACCTCCGACGGGGACAAAGAGATCACAAAATGCATTCCAAGGCCAACCTGGGGACTCTCCACAGCCCTGAATTACCCACGTCTCTACTCAGTCCAATCCCAAAAACCTTTATGAGGATGCTGGCCTTGCAGGTCCTTCCTGTCACCACGGGGACCAGCTGTCATCCCTGTTTAGGTCAGGGCAGCTGGACTCGGGACACAAGTGCTGGGAGCACAATCCAAGAGGGCGCCCCTCCTCCAGGTCAGACTCAGTCCCCTGGGCTGGATCCTCGTTTTGGCCCTTTTCCCATCCCTCACTGTCACCCACATGCATCAGGCAGGGTCTCTCACAGGGCCACTCACACAAACCGCAATTTCAATTCTTGTTCATCCCACCCAGACAGGCCCCTCAGCTGTGGGCACCTGGCAGGGCAGAAATCAGGAGTCCTGAGGATAAACTACATTAGCAACAGAAAAACTGGGGTGCTTCCTTCCAGACTTCCTCTCTAAGCATTGCTATTCTCTGCATATTGCATAAGCGAAGTATTTTTAGAGGAATAACAATAACTAATATTTATGGAGCACATGCTACATACTTCTGTTCTAACTGATACATGTATATTATCTCAATTAGTCCTCATTACAACCACACGAGGCAGGTATGCTTATTACCCTACGCTACAAACGAGGAAAGTGAGGCCCAGAGAAGTTACACAGCTATAGATGTGGGGAAGCCTTAAACCCTGGCAGACTGGCTGCAGAAATTGTGTAATTAACTATTATTCTACATTGCTTCCACTTTTTGAGAAAGAACCTCAAAGCGATCTGGGACCACCAGGTCAAAGGAACTGGATTAGCCTCCATGGCAGGGGAGATCACGTGGCCAGTCCAAAGGAAAAGGGGATGGATTGGAGAATCACTGGAGAGGGGAAGAAGGATTCCAGAGAGAGCATTCTGGGAGCCCCACTAGCCTGCTCCTTCCACACGGAGAAGGAACAAGGCCCAGCTGGCCTAGATGTCCAAGCCAAGGCATCTGGGCCCTCCAGCTCGGAAGGCCAGGGACCCAAAGATACATGTGAACAGGCAAGGGACTTGCATGAGCTGGCGGCTCTGGGTACCCTAGAGAGAAGCCAAGGCTGTTTGTTTCTCAAGGGCAAGACCACATCTAAATCATCACCATCATCACAGCCAATCACTGGGCACCTACTATGTGTCGGGCACTCCATTAGCTATTAATACTTTGCGGATTACCTCATTACTGCTCACACCCACTGGTCACTGTCCCTATTTGACAAGTAAAGAGATTAGAGGTCGGGGGATTAAGTGACTTGCTCAAATGATTCACGCAAAGCAGTCTAGAGTAGTGGGTTAAGACAGCACAGGCCTCGGAGCCACACAGACAGACCTGAGTCCAAATCCTGGCTCTGCCACTCACCCACTATGGGATGCTAGCAAATAACTCAACCTCTTGTGACAACTTCAATCAGAGATGCCAGAAGTAATTTATCTCAAGCGACAACTCCAAATGACTGTCAGTGGCTGCCTGCAGTGCTTTGTTGGACAGGATTCTGAGACCACATCTATGCTCTTGGGAAAGAGTGCCACGATCAATCACTAATATCTGTCACCGGGCAGAAGGGCGGTGTGATGACACAGATGTCACATATTTTCCATCCCTAATCTAGAGAAACACGATGCTGATAGAGATATCACACAAATACACAGATACGTGGGAGCACGTATACAGCCAGTGGATTTTTGACTAAAGACCCAAAGCAATTCAATGGTGAAAGGAAAGTCTTTTCAACAAATAGTACTGGAACAACTGGATATCCGTATGGGGACAAATGGACCTAGACCCCTACGTCATGCCATACACTATTAAATTAAATTGAGATGGATCTTAGACCTACAGCTAAAACTATAAAGCTTCTAAACATGGAAGAAAATCTTTTTGAGCTGGAGTAAGCAAAGATCTTAGGATACACAAAGCTGTAGACATAAAAGGGGAAAAAAAATCCAAAAATTAGACTTTGTCAAAATTAAAACTTCTGCTCATCAAAGGTGCTGCTAAAAAATGAACTTGTATCCGCAATATGTAAAGAATGCCTACAAGAAGACAGCCCAACTTTGAAGGCGGAGGACAGATAAAAAGAATAACGCTAGTCAATAAGCATATGAAAAAGTGTCCAACATCATTAGTCATCAGAAAAACGCACATTAAAGCCACAGTGAGGGCCGGGCGCGGTAGCTCACGCCTGTAATCCTAGCACTCTGTTAGGCCGAGGCAGGCGGATTGTTTGAGTTCAGGAGTTCGAAACCAGCCTAAGCAAGAGCGAGACCCTGTCTCTACCAAAAATAGAAAGAAATTAATTGGACAGCTAAAAATATATAGAAAAAATTAGCTGGGCATGGTGGCACATGCCTGTAGTCCCAGCTTCTCGGGAGGCTGAGGCAGTAGGATCGCTTGAGCCCAGGAGTGTGAGGTTGCTGTGAGCTAGGCTGACGCCACGGCACTCACTCTAGCCAGGGCAACAGAGTGAGACTCTGTCTCAAAAAAAAAAAAAAAAAAAAAAACCACAGTGAGATACCATTCAAGTGGGTAAAATTAAAAAGACTGACAATGATAAATACTGACGAGGATGTGGAGCAGCCAGACCGCTAATGACATTGCTGGTGGGAATGATGCAAAATGGCACAACCATTGGGCAAATACTGTGGCAGTTTCATAAAAGTTAAACAGTCACATACTAATTTGACCCAGCAATTCCACTCCTAGATATTTACCCAAGAGAAATGAAAACAAATGTCCAAACAATAAGAAAAAAACTTATAACAGAATATTCATAGCATTTGACTATTCATTATAGTCAAAAACTGGAAACAGCCCAAATACCTCTCAACAGGAGAAGACACAAATTGTGGTGTGTTCATGCAATAGACTATCGTTACTCAGCAAGAAAAAGGAACAAAGTACTGATGCATCCAGCAGCATGGATAAACCTCACTAAGCTGGACACACACGAGTATATACTATATGATTCCATTTAAATTAAGCTTAAAACAGGCAAAACTAATTTATGGGTAAAAAAAAAAAAAACCGGAACACTGGTTGCTTCTGTAGGAGGTGGTTGGGATTGACTAGGTAGGGACACAAGGGAGCTTTCTGGGGTGGCAGAAATGTCCTCTGTCTTGATCAGGGTACGAGTGGCTGGGTGTATCCATTAGTAGAGGTATACAGTTAAGATTTGTGCATTTCCATGACTGGAAATTTTCTAAAATCCAGTTATAACTAGAGAGTTATTTGGAAGAAGCATAAGCTAGTTGGCCTTAAAACATGACCAAAATCCGGGAAAATATGCACACGTGCAGGTGTGCACACACGAGGAGGTGGGGTCCTGCAGGCAGGGGCGCATGCAGACAGCTCCACGTTCTTACGCCTCCAGGAAGCGTCCCCACCCACAGTGGCCAAATACATCCTTCCTTGGGTCTGCCTTAAATCAGACGTGCACTGCCCTTGGGCTCTCTGTCCACTGGATGGAGTCAAAGGGCTGCTGGGCAGTGGTGCCCGAGGAGAAGGGGTGTGTCCCAGCTACCTCTGGAGCAGGTAACATGAGTAGGGTCTTTGTGGAGACCAGAGACGGCTCCCCAGGACCCACGGAGCCCCAACAAGGGCACTGCTGACCCTCCCTCCAGCGGTGGCAATGGGGGAACAAATACCTGTCCTCTCCCGTCCCCCTACAGGGCTTTCTGCAAGAGGGGAAACCAAGCCTCCCTGCTTACGTCCTCGGGCCCAAGCCCTCCTCCATACAAAATTGGTAGATCTGAGGGGGTCTGACACCCCCTCACTCAACCCTGACAGAGGGGCAATCTCCCCCCGTCCAGCTCAGACAGAAGAGAGGGGACAGGAACCAGGAGCACACAGAAGAGACGGGACCAGGCCTGGGGCAGTGCTGCGAGCTGGAGCAGGGGCCAGGAGGAGCCCAGCCCAGGTCTGCCCAGAGGGAGGGAGAGGGAGAGAGGAGAAGGCTCCCCAATCTCCACTCTCTTTCCTGGCACAGGAAGCTTGCACACCTGCCTCACCTACCTCGGAGCGTGTCGGGGGCATTTGTCGGTCTGGAAGAGCAACACGCTTAAAGGAGCGATGCAGGACCACGACTTTCTGCTCAGCCCGACAGCGGGAACCCAAGTCTCCGTTATCCCCTTCTGGAAAGAGGGTCTAAGAGGGGGCTGCCTTCAGACTCGCAAAAAGAGGGGTGGAGAAGGCTGGGCAAGGGTCACCTACCAGTTGCCTGAGCCAGCACAGGGCCTGGTGGGACTCCAGGGACAAGTCTGATAGTTCCGATCAAGGTCACACCAAGTCCCAGCAGAGCAACTTCAACGAAATGCCCTGTGCACGTACCGAGAGCTTCAAGAGAATCTGAGGGTCAGCCCCAACCCCTTCACTTCAGGAAGCCTGGAAAACTTGTCTGTGATCCCAGGGGTCAGCCCAAACCCCACGCTTGCCATGAGGTCCCCTTCCGACTCCCCCACCCCGCCTCCCAACACAGCCTTCCCCACTCCTCTCCCCTCACTGAGAAGCCACATTGCACGTCTGAGCCGTGTCACATGCGGAGCCATGCGGTTCTTCTGCTCAGGCAAGGCCCCCACAGACAGCAGGCTCTTTGAGGGTGGAGGACTGCAGCTTCGGTGTGACCCCGTGGGACCTGGCACGATTCGGGGCACACGGTCGGCCTTCCCTAAATGCCTGTTGATCCATTTGGGCATGAAAACCAGATTCATGAAAAACGTGGGCCTGGAGACGATCCCCAGCATTCCCACAGAGGCAGCCCAAGCCCGTCTCCCAGCCCACCCTGCACCATCCAGCTGGAGCTCTGGCTGGGAACTGGGCTCTCATTCAGCCCATCTGCTCAGCATCTCTTTGGTTGCTTTTTTATCAACTTCATATTAGAAAAAAAAAAATCCCCTTGAAAAACACAAACAGCAAAGAGAGGGGGAGGGTGTGTAGAGGACCAGTGGCAGCAGGCGTGGGGGTGGGGGAAGACTCTCGGGAGAGGCCAGCTAGCGCTCCAGCAGTCCCTGCACTCACGGCAGGAGAAGCAACGAGAGGGGGCTGTCCCTGGGTGTGTGGGGGTGAGATGAGATGAGTATTTCACCAGAAATAGTTTGGGTCCCAGAATTTAACTTACTCTGTTCTCTACTCTTCAGTGGAGCCTTGGGCGAGCCATTGCCCACCTCTGGGCTTCCGGTTTATCTATAAAGGAAATGGATTGTTCATCCCTGACCTTCCGTGACGCCCAAACTAATCAACCAAAGGGTATCCCTGCAGCCCCCTCCCCAAGCCTGCCTTGCCAAGGGAACCGTGTGAGGCCCTCTCCTGCCCCAATGTTCAGAGGTAGAGAACCGATTCATGAACCCCCAGGGCCAGGGACCCTCAGACAGAATCCAGCTCGCATCCCAGGGTGTCTCAGGTCTCAGTGTGCAGTAACAACCTGGGGAGGCTGGGAGGTGTCAACCACAAAGAGGCCTGTCCCACGCTCGGAGACGGGCATGGTCAGCAGGAGCCCAGGTCTGCTGGGATGTAAGATTCAGGCAAAGCCAGAGGCGTGGAGGATTAGGACCAGAACAAGCTCCTCCAACCCAGATGTCCCGTACAGTCCGCAACCATAAACATCTCCCAGGCATGAACCCCAAGCCAGGGCCTGGGGACCCAATGAACAGGACGCAGTCTCTGCACTCCAGGGACTCAGTGTAGGGGAAGAGTCAGACAACCCGCAATGCAGAGCTGCGATATTATGTGATAAGTGCAGTCGCAAAAGAGACACTCCCTCTGCGGTAAGCAGGTTGGCGTAAGGTAAGGATTGTGGTTTTTAAATCCCTTATGGGCAGTTAGCACTGCACAAAGGGAAAAAAATGTCCTAGCCACAGACAGACTCCTAATTGTGGCCACAGGCTGAGCCACAGAATAAATCCAAATGACAGTCACAAAGAGACTCCTTAGTCCAGGTACAACACACACACTGTCCCCCAACACCAACCACAGAAGGGTCCCGACCCAGTCTGAGTCCCTAGGACAAGCCCTCATATCTTCCCAGTTCCCAGCTCTGGTCCTGCCTTTGGAGTAAAGTCAGGCTGGGAAATTCCTAAACTTAGCTCAAAGAGAAGGACAGAGCATTGGTGGGGTGTGGAGGAAGACATGGGGGGAGGGGGTGGTGGAGGAAAGGAGGGTGCGGGCGGAGGGCCAGGGAGATGTCTTCTGACTGTGGGTCACTGAGGTTTCCCTGAAGTTTGTTGCTCTGCTCTGGGCTTGCCTGGAGCCCCCTTCATGACAGCCTATGATGGCCAGACCCGAGCAGGGGCAGGAACCCAGTGGATGTTCACAAAGTATTTTTCTTTCCTTTTCCTTTTTTTTTTCTCTTTGAGACAGGGTGTCACTTTGTCACCCTGCTACAGTGCAGAGTGCAATGGCATCATTATAGCTCACTGCAGCCTCAAACTCCAGGGCTCAAGCAATCCTATTGCCTCAGCCTCCTAAGTAGCTGGGACTATAGGCGCACACCACCATGCTCACCTAATTTTTCCTATTTTCAGTAGAGATGGGGTCTTGCTATGTTACTCTGGCTGGTCTCAAACTCCTGGCCTCAAGGGATCCTCCCATCTCGGCCTCCCAGAGTGCTAGGATTACAGGTGTGAGCCACTGCGCCCGGCCCGCAAAGCATTTTTCAGATGAAGATGTTCACCGGTCATCCCTTGCTGCGGTCTGGGTTTCACCACCTGCGCTCTGTCCCGTATCTCCTTGTACCCTCCTGGCTCGGCTCCCTCCTTTCAACATTTCCACACACTCAAGTCTCCCCGTCTCAGGAGTAATGTCTACACCCTCTGACTCGCACCATCTCCACCGACTCCTCAACACACTGCCATCCGCTGTCCACCCGGTCCCTCCCCAGGACTGGTCTGAGCTGCATCCCCAGCACCCACCAGGCCCAGAGCCCGGTAGCCGCTGTGCAGGCCACGTCACACTTGGCCTCTCTGCAGCAGGTGGCCCAGCTGCCCAACCCTCCCTCCCTGTCTCAGCCTAGCCTCCTCCACAGAGAGCCCAGCCCAGCCTTTGCCTGGGGGACCCCCTCACGGTGCCGCCCAAGAACCTCTCCTCTTCTCACTCCAGCCCCTCCCTGGAGAGCTCACTATCCCAAAGCTTCAGTTCCCTTCTCTGTGAGAGTGACTCCCAGATTCGAACCTCCAGCCCACACCTTCCTTCTGCACCTGGTCCCAAATACTCAGCTGCTCACTGACAGCCCCATCCTTGCCCCAGCCACATCCAACTCAGGGCTTAGAATTTAACCCTCGTCCTAGCTCCCAGGGCTACCTCTTATCTCAGAGAATGGCAGCACCAGGTATCCACTTGCTCCAAACCCGGGGGCCATTCTTGCCTTCTCCTTTGGCCCTAGGGACTAAAATAAAATCTTAAGCCCCCCAGCTGACTGAATGGACCCCTACTGGGCTAAGGAGACCCCAGAAATACCCTAAAGCTGAGTTGCTGGCCAGGAGAAGGGAGGTCAGACATGCCTCATCATGCTCCCTCCCTTCTTGGAGACATCCTTTGTAACTCAGGCCTAAGGCTATGCAAGACAAACCTGCAGGTCCTCAATTTACACAACGGATCACTTGAGTCCAGGTACAAGGCCTGTGGCTTATCTCTGATTAACGGACTTCCTTATCTTAACTTAAAACATTCCTACTCTTTAGCCAAAGCTCCGTTTCTTGAGCAAATTACAAATCAAAGAGTCTTTAAATCCACCTATAACGTGTAGGTGCCCCCACTTTGAGATGTCCCACCTTTTAGGACCAAACCAATGTACACCTTCGATGTATTGATTTACAACTTTATGAGTAATCCTTGTCTCCCTGAAATGTACAAAACCACACTGTAAGGCAACCACAGGGAGTCCATGGGCTCAAGGCTTCTTGGGCGTGGCTCTGGGCCACGGTCCTCAAACTTGGCTCAGAATAAACCTCTTTAAATTCTTTCACAGAGTGTGGCTTCTTTTCTGCTGGCACCCCCAAATCCTCACATCTTCATCAATTTACCACTTGGGGAATCTGAGCTCCGACCACTTCTGAATAACCCACCAGCCTTGAGTCAGGCCTCTGTCCTCTGCCCTGGCCTCCTGCAGCAGCTCCCCCTCAGCCACTTTCCACTGCCCTTCCCGTGCATTCTCCACGCAACGGCTGGTGATTTTTCCAAAGTGCCATCATCTTAATCCTCTGGCTATACTCTTCAATGACTTATGTGCCCGAATTAGGATAAACTTCAAAATCTTTAGCAAAACTTCCAAGTGTCTGTTTGATCAGGTCCCCGCCTACAAGCCCAGCCTCTTCAACCCTAACTTTGGAGGCACCAGCCATTCTGGTCTTCTTCCAGCTCCTCTTGGTGCAACCTTCTGTCTTGGTGGCCTCAGGGCATTTACACCTCCTACAGCAGTGCTTCTCAAGCTGTCATGTGCATACAAATCACTTGGAAATGTTGGTACAATACAGATTCTGACTCAGTGGTATGGGGTGGAGTGTGAGATTCTGCATGTCTAAGGAGCTCCCAAATGGTGCAGGTGAGGCTGCTCCCTTGGCCTCCCTTTGAATAGCAAGGATCCAGAACACTCCATGCCACTCTGATGCCACCGTTGCCTAACTAACTCCTATCGAACTCTAAGGGCTCGGCCTAAATATCCTCTCCTCAAAGAAGCCTTACTTGACCCTCTCCAAACTAGGTTAGGGTCCCCCACCCCCTAACCCCACACTCTCCCTGAGCTGTGCTGTGCTTCTCGTTTAGAACATTCATCACAGCTAACTGTCCGTCCCTCATTCTTTTTTTTCTAAAGAGCTGAGTTATTTATTTAATTACATTAAAAATCTAATGCAGATGTGATTTAACTTTTTTTTAATCTGTCTGCATTTCCCCTTGCGTTCTTTTTATCTCAGAATATTATGGGGGTACAACTGTTTTGGTTACATGGATTGCTTTTGTACTGCTTGAGTTAAAGGTGTAAGTGTGCCCATCACCCAGATAGTGTACGTCGTACCCATTAGGTATGATTTCACCCATCCCCCCCCTTCCTCCCCACTTGCATGATTTCCGTTGAGTTTTACTTCCATCTGTGCACATGAGTGCTGATCGGTTAGCTCCAATTTAATAGTGATTACCTGTGGTGTTTGTTTTTCTATTCTTTAGATACTTCACTTATAATGGTCCCCGATTCCATCAAAATTGTTGCAAAAGATATTAATTCATTTTTTTTATGGCTGAGGAGTACTCCATGGTATAGATATACCACATTTTATTAATCCACTCATGAACCGATGGGCACTTGGGTTGATTCCACATTTTTGCGATTGTGAATTGTGCTGTAATAAACACTCTAGCGCAGGTATCTTTTTGATCAAATAATTTTTTTTCTCTTTGGGTAAATACCCTGTAGTGGGATTGCTGGATCAAATGGTAGGTCTACTTTTAGTTGTTTGAAGAATCTCCATATTATTTTCCATACAGGTTGCACTAGTTTGCAGTCCCACCAACAGTGTAAAAGTATTCCTATCTCTCCACGTCCACACCAACATCTATTGTTTTGGGACTTTTTGATAAAAACAATTCTCACTGGGGTTAGGTGATATCTCATTGTGGTTTTGATTTTCATTTCTCTGATGATCAGTGATGTTGAGCATTTTTTCATATGTTTTAGGCCAACAGTCTATCTTCTTTTGAAAAGTTTCTATTCATGTCTTTTGCTCACTTTTTAAAGGGGTTGTTTGATTTTTTTCTTGCTGATTTGATTGAGTTCTTTGTAGATTCTGCTTATTAGCCCTTTACTGCATGTATAGCATTCAAATATGTTTTCCCATTCTGTAGGTTTCTGTTTATTCTATGTTTTGTTTCCTTGGCTGTGCAGAAGCTTTTTAATTTAATCAAGTCCCGTTTATTTATTTTTATTGTTGCTATGATTGCCTTTGGGATCTTCTTCATAAATTCTTTGCTTAGGCCAATATCTAGAAGAGTTTTTCCAACATTTTCTTCTAGAATTTTTATGGTTTCATGTCTTAGATTTAAGTCTGTGATCCATCTTGAATTAATTTTTGTGAGTGGTGAGAGATATGGATCCTGTTTCAGTCTTCTACATGTGGCTAACCAATTTTTCCAGCACCATTTATTGAATAGGGATTCTTTTCCCCAGTGTATATTGCTGTCTACTTTGTCAAAGATTACATGGCAAGATGTGGATGGTTTTATATCTGGGTTCTCTGTTTTATTCCATTGGTCTATGTCTCTATTTTTCTATTTTTGTGCCAGAATCCTGTTGTTTTGGTTACTATAGCCTCATAGTATAGCTTAAAGTGTGGTAATGTGATGCCTTCAGAGACATGAAACCATAATAATTCTAGAATAAAATGTTGGAAAAACCCTTCTAGATATTGGCCTAGGCAAAGAATTTATGAAGAAGACCACAACAACAATCATAGCAACAACAAAAATAAATCAGTGGGAGTTGATTAATCTGAAAAGCTTCTACACAGCCAAGGAAACAATCAACAGAGCAAATAGACAACCTACTGAATGGGAGAAAATATCCACATGCTATACATCCAATAAAGGGCTAATAACCAGAATCTATTAATACAAAGAACTCAAGTAAATCAGAAAAATCAAAACAATCCCATTAAAAAGTGGGCAATAAACACAAACTTTTCAAAAGAAGATAGACTAATGGTCAATAAACATATGAAAAAATGCTCAACATCACTAATAATCAGAGAAATGTAAATCAAAACCACAATGAGATATCAACTAACCCCAGTGGGAATGATTTTTATCAAAAAGTCCCAAAACAATAGATGCTGGCATGGATGCAGAGAGAAAAGAACACTCATACACTGTTGATGGGACTGCAGCCAAGTGCAACCTCTATAGAAAATAGCATGGAGATTTCTCAGTGAACTAAAAGTAGACCTATCATTAGACCCAGCAATCCCACTACTGGCTATTTACCCAAAGGAAAAAAAAATTATTTTATCAAAAAGACATTTGAACTAGAATGTTTATTGTAGCATAATTCCACAATTACCAAGAAGTGGAATCAATCCCAGTGCCCATTAATTCATCAGTGGATTAATAAAATGTGGTATATGTATACCATGGAGTACTACTTAACCATTAAAAAATGAATGAATATATTTTGCAACAATCTGGATGGAAATGGAGACCATCCTTCTAAGTGAAGTATCACAAGAATGGAAACACAAACACCACATATACTCACTGTTAAATTGGAACTGACCTATCAGCACCCATGTGCACAGATAGAGGTAAAAGTCAACAGAAATCAGGCAAAGGGGAGAGGGAGGAGGGGATGGGTGTAATCATACCTAACGGATACAGCGTACTTTATCTGGATGATGGACACACTTATAACTTTGACTCAAGCGGTACAAAAGAAATCCATGTAACCAAAACATTTGTGGTCCCATAATATTCTTAAATTTTTTTCAAAAAAAGAAATCAATGGCTGAGAGCAATTATTCTCCTGTGTAGTGCACAATTCACTCAACTATCCATGGATGCTCTCCTTCAGAACCTTTCTATGAAGAGTTGCTATCATTTTCCCCATTTTGATAAAAAAATCTGAGACTCAGAAAAGTAAATTTACCCAATGTCACACAGTTAATAAGTGATGCTGAGATTCTGAACTGTGCTCATGATGTTAATTGTTTTTAATTTCCCATAATACAGAAAGCAGGAGTGATGGTTCTAGGTTCACTTAGGCCCGAATATACCCCAACTCATACTATCAGATGGGATTTTATAATCCAAAACAAAAATTTGAAAGACAGGTCTTTCTTATTTCATACAACTTTAAAATTATCATGCATTACAAAAGATTACAGAAGTATTTTTATGATTTATTTCAAAATTCACTTTTGCATTTGATTATAAAATAATGCTTTCGACTTGATGGTTTATAGAAATAGGATATCTAAATTAAAGTTTTACATGGACATTAAAGTAATTATTATTCTTAAAAATATCCAATTGGAAAGTAGGCATAGAAGAAACATACCTCCAAATATTAAAGGCGATACGTGACAAACCCGCAGCCAACGTCATACTGAATGGGGAAACATTTAAAGCATTTCTATAACAAGACAAGGATGCCCACTTTCACCCGTCCTATTCAACATAGTATTGGAAGTCCTATCTAAAGTAATCAGGCAAGAGAAAGACATAAAGAAATAAAAGGCATCCAAGCTGGAAAAACTGAAGTCAAATTATCACTGCTTGCTGATGACATGATCTTATATCTGGAAAAACCTAAACACTCCACTCAAAAAACTCTTATATTTAATAAATAAACTTAGTAAATTTATAGAATACAAAATCAGTAGTTTCTATATACCAATAATGATCCAGCTGAGAGTAAAATCATGAGCACAATCCCATTCACAATAGCTACAAAAACCAATAAAATACCTAGGAATATACTTAATAGGATGTGAAAGAACTCTATAAGAAAAACTACACAACACTGATGAAAGAAATGTAGATGGCACAATCAAATAGAAAAACATCCCATGTTCATGAATCAGATGAATTAGTGTCATTAAAATGGCCATACTGCCCAAAGAGATCTACAGATTCAATGTAATCTTTACTATACCAATGTCATTTTTCACAGAATTAGAAAAAACAATTCTAAAATTCACATGGAACCAAAAAAAGAGTCCAAATAGCCAAAGCAACCCTAAGCAAAAAGAACAAAGCCAGCGGCATCACATTATCTGACTTCAATTTATAGTACAAGGCTATAGTAACCAAAACCACATTGTGCTGGTATAAAATGAACACATAGGTCAACTGAACATAACAGAGAACTCAGAAATAAAGCCACATATTTACAGACAACTGATCCTTGACAAAGCTGACAAGGATATGCCTTGTATTTGGATAGCTTTTCAATAAACAGTGCTGGGAAAACTGGATTGCCATATATGCAGAGAAATAAAACTGGACTCACTTCTTTTACCATATACAAAAATCAACTCAATATGAATTAAAGACTTAAATATAAGACCCAAAACTATAAAAATACTTGAAGAAAACTTAAGGAAAACTCTTCTGGAGTTCTGATCTAGACAAAGAATTTATGACTAAGACCTCGAAAGCACAGGCAAAAAAAAAAAAAATAGAAAAATGAAATTTAATTAAACTGAAAGCATCTGCATAGCAAAATAAATATCAACAGAGTGAACAGACAATCTGCAGAATGGTGAACAATATTTGCAAACTATTCATCCAATAGGGTACTAATATTCAATATATACAAGGAACTCAAACAACTCAACAATAAAACCCCCACAAATAATCCCGTTAAAAAGTGGACAATGACATGGATATTTTTCAAAAGAAGACATACAAATGGCCAATAGGTTAGGTACATGAAAAAATGCTAAACATCAGTAATCATCAGAGAAATGTAAATTAAAATCACAATGAAATATCATCTTAACCCCAGCCAGAGTGGTTATTATTAAAAAGACAGAAAGTAACTGATGTTGGAAAGAATTGGGAGAATAAAAAGCACTTACATACTGTGGGTGGGAATACAAATTAGTACAACCTCTCTGGAAAACAGTATGGAGATTTCTCAAAGAACTGAAAGTAGAACTATCATTTTATCTGCAATCCCACCACTGAACATCTAACCAAATGAAAATAAGTCAATTTATCAAAAAGACTCCTACACTTGCATGTTTGTCACAGCACTATTCATATGGCAAAGATAAGAAATCAACCTAAGTGTCCATCAGTGGATGACTGGATAGAGAAAACATGGTATATATTCACAATGGAATACTATACAGCCATAAAAAAGAATGAAACCATGTCTTTTGTAGCAACATGGATAGAACTGGTGATCATTATATTATGTGAAGCAAGCCAGAAACAGAAAGTCAAATTTTGAATCTTCTCACTCATAAGTGGGTGCTTAAAAAAGTGAACACATGGACATAAAGAATGGAGTGATAAGCAGGTGAGACTTACAAGGGTGAGGGGGTGTGAGTGGGTAGATGATGAGAAATTACTTAATGGGTTCAATGTACGTTATTAGAGTGGTAGATACCCTAAAATCCTTCATTTGACCACTATGCAATCTATGCATGTATTAATAACGAAATTGCACGTGTATCCCATAAATTTATACAAATTAAAAAAAATGACTGTCTCAAATAATTCTTTGTCTGTTATTCCACCTCATTAATCATGATTACATTGACAGGCTACTTACTTCCCAGGTAACATTGTATGCAGAAACACAGTCCCTCAAAGTTGCTACTGTACCAAAGATGACAGTGATTTGAAGCTAGAAAAATGTTGATGTTATTATTTTTAACCTTTTTAAAGACCTTCAGTTGAAATATACCACTGAGAAGTATTCAGCAAAAACTACTCTACAAACTCCAGTTTTCTGCTACCAAGTGTTTCTTATCATATTATCCCCAGGTCAAAATTCCAGCATAATAAATAGTTGACCAAGACAAAGTTAATTTTGTGGGAAACAATGCAAAGATACACCGCTTTACCTCTCCTGGTGCCAGTCAGCCACAAAGACCATTCACTTGGTGATCTGCAGCCTCAGATCTTTGTTTCCTTCTACATTTTTTAAAAATAAAGCTTTAGTTTTATTAACACAAATGTCTACTTTTAGCCTGAGGTAATAATGACTGCTTTAGAATCGAAAGAAATAAATGTATTATTTAAATATTGTGTTTTAAATCTCTGAAAATTTCAGTTTTACATACTGGCTCTTACTCTTAGAGAGTATTGAATGTGTACCCACCTAAGCAACACAAAGAAAAAACCTCTTTGAAATCAAACCTAAATGACTAAGGTAGTAGTTTGTATTTTAACAGAATAGTGTTAAACAACCTCATTCCTGTCATATTAACTTTTCAACACATATTGATGTTAGTCAACTCCTGAATCAGTATTTATAAGCTGTACATAAAAATCAGTATTTAAAAAGACTATAGTCCTACTAAACAAAGTTCCAAATTAACACACTAAGCACTAAGCAGTGTGACTTTTACAGAATTTTTGAATACTGTGAAAAAACGACATTTTTGCTGCAAATAAAATTTCTAAAACTTCAATTTATCTATATGATCTAAAGATGTATTCTCTTTTGAGGCATAATAATAATATTAAACCAAATTATTTTACTGTCATTCTTTCTTATAAATACACATATAGTTAAGCCAAGCTCCTTCATGCAATGAAATATAAGGTAGAAAATTATGCTTCCAAGTAGATGATTATCATGAGAAAGGTTTTCTCTTTTCCACTCACACAAACCAAGCAAGAGGGACTTTACTTTCCCTGAAGCATTAACAGCTCTCATAATTAGATCGAATATGACTTATGATATCCTACTCTCAGGAAACTTTCTATAATTTTATTACCCTATCTTATAAGCCAAATTGTGTCTTACAAGATTTATAAAAATATTAAAATTTATGTCAAATTTTCTAATACACTGTTACAACAGATCATTTTCGTTATTGTTCGAATAGAGAAAATAGCTAAAATTGCCAACCAAAAATATGTATTTGTGTCCCTTATAATTTCTAATATTTATGATGCAACACTAGCATAGCCTGCAGAATGTATCATAGTGGTAAATAAAAGAGTGGATATTTTTCAGAAACAGGAACAGATTTTATAATTCCATTCAAGTATTTCGCCATTTGTATGTACTTACATTAATATATTTTGCAGTGTTTTTTCTGAAGTTGAAAGTAGAATTTGAGGCATTTTACCAACACCTGTCTAATTTACAACAGAAATGCAATGCACATTTCTTATAGTTCCCCAAATGACAACAATATCTTAAATTTCTTTTGCATTTGGCCAACATTTTATGAAATCACAACATAGATAAAACTTCATAGTCATGTTTCAGATGGAATCAGAAAGGAATTCTCGTTATTATGTTTTTTAGAAAAGCCCTTAATGAGTATGTGAGTGATAACAGAATCGGATAAAATGTTGTCAGTTGTACCTTACCTCTGTCACTGAAGTCATCTACCAGAATGATTTCTGCTATCAGGCTCTCCGGGGTTCGGTTAATTATACTGTGTATGGTTCGTAGGAGTGAAGTCCAACCTTCATTATGAAATGGGATAATGATGCTGGTGTTTGGCAGCCTTTCCAGGTACATCTTGTGCTTACAGCTGGAGATGGTGGAGGAAAAAAACAGGTATGTCAAATGCAAACTATAGTATATCTTATACTGCTATTTATTCATTATGTTATCAGACAGCTGTGAAAACAGGACTTAGTTTAATGCTTTCCCAATCAGAGCTTGAACATCATAATAGTTACCCCACTCATTCATGGAATTCACGAAAGATTCTCTTTCACACTCATTCTTAATGAAACAATTAATTTATCCTCTTTTGAATCAGGAGCTCAAGTATGTCAGTTTGTTGAAATGTTGTGGTCCTGCTGATGCACATTTTTCCTATTGCTATATAATAGAAGTAAAGATAAATGATAGGAATTCAAATTGTTGTCACTGAACACATGACTAAGGTTTAGATGGGTTTCCTGAAGAATTTAACTTCTGTAATAATTATGCTTAGTCAATTTTGGTTGTGGAGTGTTTTAATAGCTGGACAGTATTTAAGGCTCTAAGGGGAAAAACAACCACAGCTATTCAATGCAATAAATGAAGATTTAATCCAAAATAACTGTGTACTGAATACAATTCATAATAAGATTACATTAAGGTCCAAACCAAGACATTATCACATGCCTAATGGGAACTATAAAAATAAATCTCAAGCTGATTTTTTTCATCATTGAAACAATCAGAGAAGGCAAGAAAGAAGTAATTTTTTATCCTTTTTATTCATTATTGAATCTGAGAATTTATTATTTTTAACAATATTTATCAAACAGGCAGATTTTGATGTTTTCAGACAATGAAAAGAGCTGGAAAAACCATCAAAATGATACCATGATATAGCATAAAAATGCTGCAGAAAACATGAAACTTATTTTAGGGTAACTCAAATGGCAAAAAACACACATGAAATAGACCTGTCAGGAATTTCAAGAGTATAGTGAGATAGATGCTTTCACACATAATGTACAGATCTGGAAAAAAGTTCTAGTGTAATTTAGCACACCTGGTCATAATTATGTGGGACCATCCATTCTTCTGAACAAAGTCAAAGGCCAAAAATTACTGTGCTTTCATGTATCGGTGTCCAGGATAATTGCACCTACTGTGCAAACCATCATATCTCACAGTGTTCTGGAAACACCAGTGATATTCTCAAGAAGGGAAGTCATTTTTTAAACATTAAGACAAGATACCATTCATATCATTTGCTTATTAATTTAAAAATGCATTTCGAGCAATATCCTATAAACAATCAATAAGCTCATGACTTTTTTTTTAAATTCAGGATATTATGAGGGTATAAACATTTTGGTTACATGAAATGCATTTGCCTTGCTCCAGCCAGGGCTACAAGCATATCCTTCCCTCATACAGTGCGACCCATTTTCATTAGCTATGGGTTTACACCCCCACTCCCTCTACCTCCCAGCTCCCAGCCCCCAATCCCCACCCCCACCACAAGACCAGCACCCAGTGAGTATTACTACCATATGAACATCTTAGTTTTGATCAATTAGTACCAGTTTGATGGTGAGTACATGTGGTGCATGTTTTTCCATCCTTGTGATACTTCACTTCAAAGGATGGGCTCAATCTCTATTCAGGATAATATAAGAGGTGCTAGATCACCATTGTTTTCTGCAGTTGAGTAGTATTTCATGGTATACATATACCACATTTTATTTATCCACTCATGTATTGATGAGCACTTGGGTTGTTTCCACATCTTTGTGCTGCTATAAACATTCAAGTGCAGATGTCTTTATTATAGAATGTCTTTTTTTCCTTTGGATAGATGTCTAGTAGTGGGATTGCTGGATCAAACGGTATTTCTATTTTTCGCTCTTTGAGATATTTCCAAATTGCTTTCCATGGGGGTTGTACTAATTTGCAGTCCCACCAGCAGTGTAAGACTGTTCTAATCTCTCCACATCCATGCCAGCATTTGTTGTTTTGGGACTTTTTGATAAAAGCCATTCTCACTGGAGTTAGGTGATCTCTCATTGTAGTTTTGATTTGCAGTTCCCTAATGATTAGAAATGTAGAGCACT